>JADLZL010006992.1:0-67500 GCA_015844335.1 Chrysopogon serrulatus | reverse complement strand
CAATATTGAGAGAAATAAATAATGTTCTCCCTATCTGTTGTGTCTATGTATTCTACTTTTATCTATTATGTTGATCATAAGAGACGGAGAGAAAAAAGATTCTAACTGCTGACGATGTGTTTCACAACAGAAACTAAAGGTACCCAATGAGAGAAAGTAGCAGTCGAGGATGTATGTGATGGACGGTCATTAGACTATCTGCACTGCGTACGCAATGCCATCCGCTACACCATCCACGCAAGCATTTAACGGACCAGAGAAGCTGCACCGGGTCCGGAAAAAGATACGGCATGCACGCGTCGACCGCTTGTTTCAACGGAGTACGCTATCTGGCCCGGTCCCCACAGACACAGCGCTGCCGCGCGCGTAGCATGCGCAGGAGATGAGAGAGAGGTGAGAGGCGGGCCCCACCTTTTCTACTACCAAAAAAAAATATTATAACTCACAAACCATAAACCCAAATCAAATTTCGATTGTACCATTAAATTTGTTTCAATAAATTCTTTAAAATAAGATCTCACATGGATATATTTGGATAAAATTTATAGAGGATGACAAATGGAGGCGTTGTTGGGAGTTGGCATAGAGTATGAGATATAGAGGATGGATGAGTGCGGAAAAAAATGATATAGAGGAGAGAATCTTGATGACCAGGATGTATAGAGGATGATAAGTGTGGATAGCCTTAGCAGCGGCATAAGAGACAGAGACGGAAAGATTCTAACTGCTGACGACGTGTTTCACAATAGAAACTAAAGGTACCCAATGAGAAAAAGTAGCGGTCGAGGACCTAGAGCTTGATTATGGAATTGGTTAGTGGTATCTTATATTCCGTTTGACTGGTCCTACACCAAAGAAAAAACTAAAGGTACCCAATGAGAAAAAGCAGCGGTCGAGGACGTACGTGATGGGGGGCCGTTAGCAGCGGTCGAGGACGTACATATAGAAGTATATGTGATGGAGGGCCGTTCCTTTTCCCAAGCCTTTTTTTTATCAGCATGGAGGAGATGCACACCAATATATTTGTAGTCCTGTCCTGTAAGCATGAAGCAAAACATGCAGAGATGAGAGATTAAAGACGAAAACTTTAGTATACAAAACAAGCGCATGCACCCATGACATAGTGACCTAGCTAGGAATCATATGCTGACAGCCTAACAACTGAACAAATGTTGCTGCTTGTTAACTTCACAGAATTCTCACATAGTCATCACATGTGTCAACGGGAAACAACGTGTATGTGAAACCCAACCCAATGGACCGGAAATGGGCCGAATCATGGTTGGGTCGGGTTACTGTAGACGTAGAAACTGTAGTAGGCCGGAACTGTAGCTGTAGGTTGCTGTAGCGCCAAATTGGGCTGGGCTGAATTCGAGTACTGTGGCGCCATGTTACTGTACACCACGGTGATGTTCACATGGCTACTGTAGTGTCTGAAACTGCTGTGCAGCCAGAGCCATACCGTGAATTCAAGGAAGGTAGACCAGCTTAAAAGCCTGGTCTGGGAGACCCTCAGCTTTGGATTTATTTTTTTACGTGCAGCGAAGATGAAGACACAAGGAGTTAATTAGCTGGTGTGATGACTGAGCCGTCTTCCTAGACTGGGGCGTTACAATTGCACACACTGCCCCCTTTTCATGCCACCCTTACATAGTCGTCATATACACATCCATGCCACCCTTACATAATCGTCATATACACATCCTATGTTTGCAATCGTAAAGTCAGGTATTTCGCCCTATCACATCGAATTAAACCTATTAAATATAGGCTAATTACAAAATTAGGCCTATTAAATATAGGCTAATTACAAAACTAATTACACAGATTGAGACTAATTTGTGAGATGAATCTTAGTCCACAATTTGATAATGTGGTGCTACAAGACGAATCTTAGTCCATGATTTGATAATGTGGTGCTGCAATAAACATTTGCTAATGATGGATTAATTAGGCTTAATAGATTCATCTCGCGAATTAGTCACAACCTCTGTGCTAATGATGGATTAATTAGGCTTAATACATTCGTCTTGCGAATTAGTCACGACTTCTGTAATTAGTTTTATAATTAACTCATGTTTAGTCCTTCTAATTAGTACCCGAACACAAGACGTGACACCTTCTAAACCGTAGCCCCTGATCCAAACATCTCCTAAACCGTGTCGTGTGTCCCAACACAGTAAAGATGCCATAAGATTGCGACAGGGTTCTGAAAACCACTTGCCATTCCTAATTATCTTTTTCTGCTTGTTGCAAGGAGATCGACGAAGCTTAGGATCTGAGGGGAACTGTAGATGATGACGTGGTGTGTGTTATTAGTTGCATCAGCTGGGTTTTATTTATAGCTGCTGCTTTCAGGCTCCGTGCATTATGCAGGCAGATGCAGGACGAACGGCAGGGAGTTTCAGGACCCCACGGCCACGGCATTCCGAGCTCTCGTCCATTCTGTTCGCTGCACATGCACGCGTTGCGTTCATCGTAAAAAGTTGCGGTACTGGCCGCATTGATGACCTTGATGCTTGCAAGAACGCAACGTATATATACCGATGATTTGGACGATGCCAAGGCCGAGCCCGATGGAGGAGTAGGTGAAGGACATGATGGCGGCGAAGATGGAGAGCCAGGAGATCTGGTCGAAGCCGAGGATCTGCGAGAAGAAGATCTCCGCCACGCTGAAGATGATCATGTAGGGCGTGCTGGAGATCTTGCAGGGGTTGCCGTGCCCCTTGTGGTGGAAGCAGTTGGCCCTCCTGATCGCGCTGCGTGCATGCGGTGCACCAACATGACACCATATATCATACTCCCTCCGTCCCAAAAAGATATTATTATCGCTTCCCGAGAAACGACTGTCAGAAATTTTTATAAATAATAAATATCATCGATTAGTATCATAATTAGTATTATCAGAAAGATCTTTAGATCTAGTTTTTTAATAAAATTATTTAGAAATATAAATATTAAATATATTTTACGTAAATCGAAATGAAACTTTGTGACACCTAACGCTTAAAACATCATTCTTTTTGGGATGGAGGGAGTAACACACTATGAATGTAGTGTCCAGATGAGCAAATGAAAGAGCTAGCAGACACAAGTCGTGCACGGCTCTGTGTTCACTCACAGCATGCTGATGGAGGCGGCGATGGTGTACCCGATGGACACGCCCACGATGTTTGCGTACTGCAGGAACCCGCAGATCTGGAACTTGATGCCACCTGCTCGATCGATGAAATTCCAGTTCAAAAGAGATGCACAAGCCACAGAGTAAGTTCTAGCTGGTGCTGATCTCGAACTTGGAAAGCAGAGACGTGATGAGGAGGGACGAAAATGAAGGCGGAGAGCACGCACTTAGGTTCGCGTTGACGGCATCCATGTAGGTGTAGTTTCGCTTGCCGGTGCAGGGGTCGCCGGAGCGTCGGCGAGCAGCGAGGAGGTGTAGTAGGTGACGAGCGAGAAGAGCAGCATCACGGCGGGCCCGGCCACCCAGCCGAGCTGCGCGATGGCCCACCCCAGCCGATCACCGCCGTGATGACGTGCGCGCTCGCCGTCCACTCCCTGCAGCACACACAGCCCGTACGTCAGCACGCACATCACGACACGACACGTCGACACGGCAGCCCGTCCTCCTGTCAGTTCGAACGAAATAAAGGGCCTACCTTTGCTCTTGGGGCGGCCGTCGTCGTCGAAGCACTGCTTGTTGCCAGCGCCCTGGCCGAGCTCCGCGCCGCAGAGCTCCATGGCCGCCGGCGCCGCCGTCGGGTAGTAGTACGTGGCCACCACTTTTTTTTCTCCCCGAGAATGTACATAGTACGTTTTTCATTAAGGAGGAGTAAGATACAGGACACCATCCTCGTCGCACGGCGTCACCGCAGTCGAGGTGGTAGAAAAACGAACACACGGCACCGCAGGGCGGTGGTCACCACGTTCTCCGCCATCTCAATCTGCTGGTGGATGTCCAACGAGGCAAAGAGCGCCCAGGTCAGAATTGAAGAGGCGTTTCACTTCACCCCCGTAGTGTGTACTCCGTACGATGACTGATGCACTCCGTACGTGACTGATGCACGTGACGGCAGGCGGTGGCGCCAAGCCTGGACTGTCACTGCCAGTGATCACTAGCTTGCAGGGTAAATGTTTGTGCGAGGCTGCTGCGACTGCGAGCACGAGGTGGGGTGGCGAGGTACGTGGAGGTGGGGGCGCCATTTATAAGGCCCGCGCCTGCTCGGAGTTGGGGTCGCCATCGTGGCCCTCCCTTTGCGGCGTGTGCGGCCCACGGCCACGCCATTCCGAGCTCTCTCGTCCATTCTTTTGGCCCCCTAACGTCAAGGCTGACCACTATGGGCGGGCCTGAGCCATTCTTTCATTTGATACACACCTTTGTAGATTGTATTTTAGGATTCCAAAAGGGACGGTTTGTATTTGCCCTTAGGGGCACGTGCTCCGACACATGCATCCACTGTATCTCGTTTTGGGATGCGTGCCTGCTTTACATTACAATTCGTATACAACGCGTATTCTTTTCCGAATGATTTTCTAGGCCACCGTATTTCAGTCTGGCATCGTCTGAACCTCCGTCCGAATTCAACTTCCCTCTCCTGTGACCCACTAGTCCACTTATCTACAGTAGCACATTTTCCATCACACCTTTTCATGTCCCCGATTGCTGGAATAGCCAAATTCGTCCTTGAATTATCGCTGAGAGCTCAGTTTGGTTGTTAAACTACGAAAACGGCCGTTTTAATCACAACTGGACGAAAAACTCGAAACTCGGTAGCTCGCTTGACTCGCTCGTTAATGGCTCGGCTCGAACTCGACTCGTTTTATAATGAGCCAGCTCGTTTTATAACGAGCTAGCTCGATTTATAACGAGCCAGCTCGGTCTGGCTCGCGAGCTCGTTTTCATAACGAGCCGAGCTCTAACGAGCCGAGTGACCCAAAATAATTTGAACTTGTATCCTTGATTTGGAGGGATGGAGTGGGGCCACACGTAAGTCTAGGCGAAAAACTCAAAACTTCGCTAGCTCGCTCGACTTCGCTCGTTAATGGCTCGGCTCGACCTCGACTTCGTTACATCTCGGCTCGTTAGAGCTCGGCTCGTTCTGGCTCCGCTCGTTAGAGCTCGGCTCGTTAGAGGCCGTAACGAGCCGAGCCAGTAACGAGCCGAAATGCTCGTTATCCAGGCTGAGTTTTAATCCTCAAACTTTCACAAAGGCTCAATTTTGTCCTCAAACTATAAAAACGACCGTTCTCATCCTCAAACTTTCGCAAATGACTCAATTTCGTTCCTGGTCCAACGTGGGGCGCCACGCCGGCTCGCCTCGTCATCACCCGGTTTGGAATCAATTTCGAAAAGTCTACAACCGATTTATTTTGATTCTAACTAGTTGTAATTCTTCAATATAACATCCATGAAGATGATTTTTGTATAAAAATTGTAGATCTCGATAAGATCTATAAATTTCTAGTTTTAATGTTTTTTTAATTGGGAACGTTAAGATGCTTAAAAAATTAATATAAAATTTTAGCACCATAATAATTGTAATTTAATTCAGCTCTTTGTTTTACGAAAGTGTCTATTGAAATTAGAAAACCACTTTTAAAATGGTATAAAAATTATAAAAAATATATTTATTTAACTCCATACAAAAAATATATTAATTTTTTAATACGGCAAGCGATAGAACGCGATTATTATGGTGCTACAATTTTTAACACGATTATTTTGAAGCGATAGATCTAAAAAAATATATTAATTTTCTAACAGCGGCTGAATCAAATTACAAGTAGAAGAGGTAATTATTATGGTGCTAAAATTTTATATTAACTTATTGCGTATCTTAATGTCCTCAAATAAAAAAATTAAAACTAGAAAGTCAGAATCTTATCGAGATCTATAATTTTTATATAAAAAATTATCTTCACCAAATGTTGTATTGAAGAGTTATAACTAGTTGCAACTAGTTAGAATAAGAATAAATCTGACTGAAGCGATGACGAGGCGAGCCAGCGTGGCGCTCCACGTCGGACCAGGGGATAAAATTGAGCCGGCTGCAAAAGTTTAAGGATGATAACAGTTGTTTTTATAGTTTAAGGACGAAATTGAGCTGGGTGTAAAAGTTTGAGGAGCAGAACAGCCGTTTTCGCACTTTAGCGACCAAGCTTTCGGCGACAGTTCGGACGAATTTGGCTATTCCGCCTTCCCGATTCCAGCACCGCCGCTGCCGCCGCCGCCGTCACTTCACCGCATCCGTAACGACACTGCGCTGCGTGACTTCTACACCTCATCGTGCCGCCCCTTCATCTCGCCTACCCCGGTGAGCTGCCATCTCCAAGCGGCGACAAGATAGGCACTCCGGCATGACGATGGCAGAAGAGGCAAGCTCGGTCCCCTACTTTTTTTCTCCGATCTTCTTCTCTTTCCCCATCTGGCTGGAATCCGTTCACCAGATAACACATCCCGAAGCAAACTTTTATTAAATCCATGTATCTACTTGAACGAAATCAGTTTTCGTCTGCGCATCTCAACCCCTCCTCTGCTTCATTATTAGGTTATATAGAGTTTTTTTTCGCTCTTGTGTAAAGGGAAATACATGTCAACCCCACTGACTATGATTTCAGAACTGCTGGGATCTGCTCTAGTAGCATATTCGGTCTGACTGTTGTTCTGTGCTTCAGTGAACCTAGAGAAGGTCACTTATCTGTTCTTTGTTCCGTTGTTCTATTGTAACTACGATCTGTTCAGTTCAGCTTTCTGAAAATATTTTGTCGTTCAGTAACTAACGTTTTCTAATTCAGCCTATGTAAAAGTTTTTAATTTGATAATTGTGATTGTTATGAAAAAAATTATCTACCATTGTTCTGAAAATGGCTTGTTAAGTAGTGAACATCAATCTTTAGCGAAATGCCTATACATGTCGTTGGATTACTCCCTTGCCTTGGGCCCTTGGGATTGCATAAAGGATGTTGTTTATTCATTGGTTGTTCACGTAGCTGTTAGATTATTTTTGTTTTAGCAAATCAAATCTGCTTTACTTTTTATTTGTTCATTAATCCTGATGAATTTATTTATTTAGCAACCGAAATGTACCACCTTTAAAATCTGGTACTAGTGTACTAATATTTAGCACCAATGCCATTTGTTTAGCACTAGTGCCAAGACCTACGAGAAATAAAAGACTAAAATGGTCTTAATTCAGCAGCCATGTTTTTTTTTAAAAAAAAATATTTTAGAAGTACACACCAAGCAGATTGCATATTGTTTATGGGTGGCTTAGTTATTAGTTAGCAGGTAGACTTCTAATGTTCCTTTCTATTAAGTTAATGTACTTAGTAGTTATGACCTGTATGGATTTGCTTTCTGCGATAGACTTTCCTCTGGCTTCTTATAACCTGTGCACTGCAACAAGTAGTCAAAATCCTCGGAGTGTGTTTTTTTTTTTCCACAAGTCACAATCCTGCTGGCATGAGCTATGGTGCTAGTTTCATATGTTTTTAGTGCTCGGTGCTAGGGCACAGCAAAGAGAATAGCTTGCCTGTGCCATAGGTTTTTTATGATTGACAGCCTGTACTTCTTGGAAGTCAGCCTACCAAATGAGAGAAGCTTGTAAGCATCACGCTCAGGTACTGGGAGTTCATCTGAAGCTGTGAGATTGTCAGTAGATCCCTGATTTCTGGGATGTTAACAACCAATTACTTCAATTTGTCTTACAGGTTAGCAACTCAAGCATTTCACAAAGTAGAAGAACCAACATTTTGCAAAGTCAAATCATAGTCACTCATGAAGGCATATTATATATACAGGCACAGTTGCTAACTTGTTCTTTTGATCTTAACAGAGCACTACTAAAATTCAGAGACTTAGCAAGTGTGCAACCATCTGGCACTTTGCCTGTTAATCAAGAATTGTCCTGAAGGTAAGTAGTGTGTCAAACCCATATCCATGCGACACTCTAGCAAACTAGGTATGGATTATTCCCAGTAATATTTTATCTCTTATATTTGTCTTCACTTCCAGAGTGCCAGAGTATCATATATGGCGGTGTGTCAAATCTATACTGGGAGGTCATCAGAGCATTTGGTCATTTTGTGGGTGTTAACAACCACTTCCAGAGTATCATATATGGTGGTGTGTTGATGAAAGAGGAAACATCTGAGAGTTTCAAATGGGTTTTCAAGGAATTCCTCAAGCTTATGGGTAGTTATGCACCAAGAACAGTGCTAACTGGTATGGTCTCCTTTAGTCAAATCTTCTAATCCTATTGTCAGAGGTATGGCCTGACCTGATACCTTCCATATATGGTGCAAATGGCATGTCATGAAGAAAATCAGGGAATCTTTGGGACCACTTTTCACAAGGAATGCTGCTTTTAGAGAGGAGTTCTATGCAATAGTTTCTGAAATGCTCAAGAGGGTGAATGCTTAGTAGTCAGTGGTGACTATGATGAGACCTATCTCAACTAGACATATCTAATATCGATAATTATTTTCATTTGGATGCAGATATACATCAATTTTACTTTGAATGTAGAGGTTAAATACATGTAATGATCTACAGGAACTTCTGATTTGGCGCGATGTTGGATTTTGATTCGTGCTTAGTGTACTGCAAATATTGAAATGACGCAGATGAACCAACACAATAATTGAGACTGCTTCTGCAGTCTGATTTAGGTATGAAAAAACTTTTTTTTATGGAGTGGATTTACGTAACAATGGCTCTGATGATGATTATTTATGAAATCCCTATGTAGAATTACACTTTCACATCTGTCTTTCCCACGAAACGTGTTTGATCATGTTCAATGTGGTACATCAAGTGTATGGTCCTCCTATTTAAGGACATGATGCAAATTGCAGTGTGAATGGGGTCTGAGTTGAATGTGTTGTTTTTCCACCATGGTGGATTATGCGGTGTGGATTATGTTATGCAGATATTTGGATCATTGATTTATTTCCACTCAATATTATTTTCTGTTTTGGCCCTGCTAAGCTGTGTGAATGGGGGTCTCAGTCTATTTATTTGCCATGTATGTAGAGTGAAGCGAATGTCACGTGCTTCCAAAAAGGAAAAAAAAAAAAACCCCACCGACTAATACTACATTTGCCTTAGCATGGTTGCATTTTGTGTGAAGGTGTTATGAACTAGAAGACCTCGATTTGCACTGTAGTGATTTTGTTTGGGCCTAAACAATAGCTGATGTCTAGATATTACAATTAAGCATCACATAAAGGCGCCCAAGATATCATATATTTTTACACTATAAACCTAATTAGAGGTACAAATGTTAATATTATCTTCTATAAATCTAGCTAAACTTAAGATTTTTGTTTGACTTCTCAAAGTGGGTCATGTGTAGTTATTTTGGAACAAAGAGAGTATAATGAGCTCATTGATGGCAATGACGTGATATTGCAAAATACTATTGCCTCCGTTTCAAATTATAAGTCACTTTAACTTTTTTGGTACATGAAATTGGCTATGTATCTATAAATACATTATGTCAAGATACATAGCAAAACTTTTATGTACCAGAAAAATCAAAGCGAATCAGGGACAAGGCATCCAAAGGCACAAACCCATCGTCCCCATAGGTCATGTTATAATAGCCTTGCGGTCCTTCTAACCGTGTTTATTAGGCGAGGGGTTTATATACCGTATATTTCATCCCTGACAAGGCACAAACTCATCGTCCTCGGCAACAAAGGATGAAACCTGTTGAGGGCCTTCCTCATCCGAATCAGGGACCAACTCGAATTGATCTGCACCCCCTTCCTGCGTATCCTGAGCAAAATCCTGGCCTTCTATGGCGATGCAGTTGTGCTTCTTGTCCCATCAAGTTCCACGGCGACGATCCCGGCCACGCATCGGTTTGAGGGACCACAGCACACCTTTCGATTGGATCCCCAAGGCATGCCGCATCCGCAATCTCTGGAGGAACCGGCGACTCCCGTGCACGCCCCTAACCACCACCTGCCATCCACCGAGGGCCTTGAAAACCTGTTCCTAAATATGAGGAGTATATGTTAGAATGTCTTACTATATAGCAATGGACATATTAATAGTTGCAGTGTAATTTATTTTTTTGTTTTTGGTGAATGGAACCTGGGAGTAGTTTATATGAAGGACTTAGTATAATAAAAATTGAAGAAAAATAATTGATCTTGGTCACTTGCGAGGTTTCAATCTAGACCTCAAATTACCAGATTGTTGCCGGCCCATGAAACTGAATGGAAAAAAATCATTAAAAGCACGGATAGTTTAGAATTGATAAACCTGACCTTGGCCCTTGACTCTTGGCCCCAGTCGTGGACCGTGGCTAGGTCTGGCCGCCGCCATCGCCGGTGTACGCCGTGCACTCGTCTCGTCGAACCGCCGGACCGACACCTGCTCCGTCCACGGCGAGCTAAGGCCACATCCGCCCGAGATCCACCGCCGCCGCCAAGCTCCTTCCTCCTCGCGGCCGGGACTCCTCCCCACACGCCGCCGTCTCCGAGCTTCAAGCTCCGCCGGCCGGGCTCCTCCTCCCCCGTGAGCTCCGAGATCCTCCACTCCACTCCCTAGCTCGAGATCCGCCGCCGTCACCAAGCTCCTTCCCCTGTGCACGGCTGCTGGGCTCTGGTGGGTGGCGCAGAACAGGTGGACGGCGGGAAGGGGAACCCGCAGGCTGCCGCCGCCCATGAGCATCACGGGAGGGACGGAGGGAGAGGATAAGGTTCCTCCCACCATCTCTTTTTTTTATTATTTTCTTGTTCGTGTAGTGGACGACACGGGCGCGATGGATGGACCGGGTCCTGTACTCTTCTGTAGGTCTAGGATCTAAAACGACATTCCTTTTGGTACAATTTTTGAATGCCAGAATGACGTGTTCTGGGACGGAGGGAGTATTGGGAAACCTCTCATTATATTTATCGGTAATGATACTATACGGACGTTTGTCCGCTTTCGGACGTGGCAAATAATGATTCCACCGCCCCATCGCCTACTAACTAGACCTCTTGACTAGCCCACGGTTGCTTCCAACCGAAATAAAACAAAGTGGCACATCTTCCACCGCACAGCTGTCCTTATCTTTTCCTCTTGTCCTGACACAGACCATCCTTATCCCTTCCTCCTCTCCTCTCCCGTTGCAGTCGCTGCTGCTGCACCCCATCCACCACCGCTCACTTGCGCTCTGTGGCATGCGCCTGTAACACCTCTGGTGTTACGTTAACTTAAACCTGCCATGTCATCATCATCATCGCATAAGCATTCATCATTAGAGAACCCTAATGAATACAATTAAAATGAGTTTATTTAATTCTAGGGTTGTGTGAGCTCTTTGATATCACATGTGTATGTGTTTATCATTTAAATTCCACTCACATGTTTAACTTTTGTTTATAAAAACAACCAATTAAAATCAATCTTGATGTTTGCAAGTGTTTGGCTAACCCCCGACTCACACATCAAACAAGTTTTACAAATCAAATGAGGTGCAAGAAAGAATCAATTTTGAATTTAGAATTCAAATCCCAAACCCTAGCTCCAGTGGCTAAGTGTTGAAATTTGAATTTCACTTTCAATTTTGAGGAGCTAACCATAATTAATTTTGTTAATAAAAGTTACCAAACTTTGGTACTATTTCAAAGTATGAATTTTGTACTTTGAAAATATGTCATTGGTTGGGTTTGAAAAGTGTCACAACATCATTAATTAATTGCCCAAATATTCAATTTGAAAATCTCTTTCAAAAGCTGAAATTCAAAAGCCTTTTGCCTTTTTTATCAATTTCATCTCAAAATATTCAAAATTTGGGAAAACTCCAAAAATACAGTTTGTACATCTCTTTGAGCTCTACAATTTTGGTATATAAAGTTTTTCAAGTTTTTGAATAAAATTTGAAGTAATTTCAAAAGTTCTCCAAATTGGGAAATGTCCCCTTTTGATTTGTAAACTCTAATTCAAAAACTATTTAGTTTCATGAAAAACTCTCTAAATGAAAGTAGTAGATCTTGAGAAATGGAACAACTTTTATTTTGGGAGATTTTCATCTTTTATTCAAAATTTAAAAGTAATTTTGAAATCCCAAAGGTTAGGGTTTTGTTTCCTTTTCAAATTTAAAATTCAAATTCAAAAACTATTCGGAATCTGGCCAAACTTGCTAAATGAAAGTTGTAGAGCATGAAAAGTTGTATAATTTATATTTTGGGAGATTTTTGTGTATAGTTCAATTTCTGAGAGTAATTTTGAAAATAAAACAAAAAGGTGTCCCTCGCTACGTTGTTGCACGGGGGGTATGCCGGCCGCCCGGCCGCCCATGCCGGGCCGGTGATCCGCCGTCGCCGTGGCCGTTCTCGCTGCGTTCCCGGCTTTCACGCGCCGCCAACCAACTCACCGCCGCCGGGAAGCCACCGGCCACCGTCCGTCACCCTCCCCGCCTATAAAAGCCACCGCTGCCGACGTTCTTTTTTTTTTCTCCTCTTCACCGCCGACGACAACAACCACCGTGCCTCTCGCCAAATTCGAGCACCACACAAAGATCGCCGTCCCAATTGCCTTTGCCACCAGCCCCGCAACTTCCCGGCGCATCCACCGAGCCCATCCCCTGTCTCTTGTGGTTGCCGGAATTCGCCGTTACAACACTGTCCCCCGCCTCCGGCCCACCGCCGCCGCCGTGTGATCTCACCGTCATCAACTACCTTTCGCTCCCCCCGGCCTCGTCTACGTTGTTTTTTGAAGTCGTGGTGAGCCCCCGAGTATACCTGGGTGTTGGTTGCGTCGGTATCGCCGTCGTTTGGCCGGAACAGTGGCATGCCAGAGAGCGCCGTTGTGTCTCTAGCGTCGTGCTCGCCGCCGTGCACTCCCCGTCCAGCACCGAGTAGTTTTCGTGTCGTGTTGAGTTCGCCTTGAGTCACTGAGGGTGTTGGAGTGCGCGGTTTCACCGGAGACGCTCCGGTGAGCTAATTGGCCGTGCACCATGCGCCGTCGAGCCGCCGGGATCCCCGCCACGAGTGCTCTGGTGGTCGGCAAGGGTGGTGTAGCCGCTCGTTGGGCGCGGCGTAGGGGCGTGGGAGTCTCTTGGTGTAGTCGGTTGAGTCGGAGAAGGCATCGTCGGCGAGAACCGTCGGCCGCCGTGCCGTCGTTTCTGTCGACCGGAGAGAAAGGAGGGGGAGAAGAAGAAGCTGACGCCTGGGCCCCGCCGCCGGCCGAGTGAGAGAGAGAGGGAGACGTGGCGGGCCGTGCGCCAGCGTGAGAGCGGCCGTCGCGTGGGCTCTGTTGGGCCGACGGGCCGCAAAGTAGCCTCGAGGGGAGAAGTGTGTTTTTCTTTTTCTTTTATGTTTCTCTGATACCCTTTGTGGCAGAAACTTCTAAATTATATGGCTTACAAGCACCTGACATTGTCCCTAAGACCTGCATGCGCTATGCTTGTACACCACATAACCTAGATTGTTCCGTCGGGTGGATCCCCGATAAACCACGATTCCTCCAGGATTGATACTTACAGAGACATCACAGTATTACAACAGTTTTCATACACAAATACTAGAGTAGCGGAAGACTTACAATAACTTAATTTATAAATCATTTGATAAACTTATACAAACCAGTGTTATAATTACAAAACAAATGGAAGTATCATTAAGTAACTTTACAAACCACACAACGGAAATGCCCCGCCCGAGGGCCACACAATCTACTCTTCCTCAGATTCTTCCTTGATCACCGTCATGCAACAAGGGCCGTAGCACACTTGTTCACACGGTTCACCTGCAACAGGGGTTTAACAAACCCTGAGTATAAAAAGTACTCCGCAAGACTTACCCGACAAAAAAAAAAAATTGAGGAGAATACTCAGGAATGCTGGCTAATAGGAATCAAGGTGAGGCTTTAGCAAGATCAAAAGACACCTTTTGCGAAAAGAGACTAAGCCAGTCCTTACTATAGCAAACACTTGTCAAACATGTAACGAATTTAAAACTTTCCGGGCTCACCACTTTCATCATTACTGTGTTGCTGACGTTTGGTCAAGTCTCCCATATCGTGGAGCAACGACGATTCGAATCGCTTAATATACCCAGCTGGGGCTTCCTAGCCACACGATGTATGCAGGACTACACATCTTACATACATCAACTCACGCTTGTATTTCTCCCCCCGCAAGAATGGGTCCTAGCCACGAGAGCACGGTACACCATCTCCCTACGCCGTGCATGCGTCGGCCGACGCGCTCGTGAGTGTGGGTACCCGCTACTTCCCGTCCCTGTCCGTCCTCGTCACGGATGATACAAGGGAGCTTACCGCCATTAGCATGGGACTAGTACTATCCAATAACCTTCTTGACCACAGGATCACCACAACGGACGGTCCTTAACCGACACAAGTGGTCGACACTACACCAGGGCACTAGCCCATCCTGGTGCAAGTCACTCCACCGGCGTCTCGATTTACTTATCATCATGCTCTTGTAGTGTATCCTTGACCCCGTCGGAACAAGGATAAACGACAAGCAACATCAGGTTTTCGTAACTTCCCTTCAGAGGGTATTGTTATCACACTTTTAAAAACAGTTGCTCAAAACCCTACACTAGTAGCAAGGCTAAGCATGTACTAAATTTTTTGAAAGCAAAGCAGGTATTCAGGATAATGTATCAAGGTACGGTAAATGCATCAAAGTAGGATATCACACAACTCCTAACATCTAATGCATCATCTTAGGAACATAAAATATAAAGCTTTTCAAAATACAAGGAATTGTTTAAATGCATCCGGGGCTTGTCTTGGGGCTCGAAGAAGTGAGGTTCCACTACACAAGTATCAAGATCCGATCCCACCTCCTCACGAGGATCACCTTCTTTAAGAACAGGAGTTGGATCAACTCCTTCCTCAGGTCCGACAGCTACACGACAGAGATGCATGATTACAATGCAGTAAATAAAAGAGCATGCGATAATGATGCAACGACAACTTGTCTATCTTGAGTACAACTTTCCTTCACGGTAACATCACATTATGGAAGTATAACTAGCGTCGGCGACGACGGACTAACGACACGCAATCAACATAAAATGCCGAAGGTCATTATGGTTAATGACCTAGGGTCATCACTCAATCCTAAAATCAAGCAACTCTAATAGTGATTAAAGTTAATTACTAACTTATTAACCATTTTTACAGTTGAGCCTTCTAAATTATATGGCCCACAAGCACCTGATATTGTCCCTAAGACCTCTGTCGGCTATGCTTGTACACCACATAACCTAGATTGTTCCGTCGGGTGGATCCCCGATAAACCACGATTCCTCCAGGATCGATACTTACAAAGACATCACAGTATTACAACAGTTTTCATACACAAATACCAGAGTAGCGGAAGACTTATAATAACTTAATTTACAAACCATTTGATAAACTTATACAAACCAGAGTGTTATAATGACAAAACAGCGGAAGTATCATTAAGTAACTTTACAAACCACACAACGGAAATGCCCTGCCCGAGGGCCACACAATCTACTCTTCTTCAGATTCTTCCTCAATCACCGTCATGCAACAAGGGCCGTAGCACACTTGTTCACACGGTTCACCTGCAACAGGGGTTTAACAAACCCTGAGTACAAAAAGTACTCCGCAAGACTTACCCGACAAAAAAATTGAGGAGAATACTCAGGAATGCTGGCTAATAGGAATCAAGGTGAGGCTTTAGCAAGATCAAAGGACATCTTTTGCGAAAAGAGACTAAGCCAATCCTTACTATAGCAAACACTTGTCAAACATGTAACGAATTCAAAACTTTTCGGGCTCACCACTTTCATCATTACTACGATGCTGACGCTTGGTCAAGTCTCCCATATCGTGGAGCAACGACGATTCGAATCACTTAATATACCCAGCTGGGGCTTCCTAGCCACATGATGTATGCAGGACTACACATCTTACATACATCAACTCATGCTTGTATTTCTCTCTGCAAGAACGAGTCCTAGCCACGAGAGCACGGTACACCATCTCTCTACGCCGTCTGTACGTCGACGGTGCGCTCGTAGTGTGGGTACCCGCTACTTCCCGTCCCGGTGTCCGTCCTCGTCACGGATGATACAAGGGAGCTTACCGCCATTAGCATGCTACTAGTACTATCCAATAACCTTCTTGACCACAGGATCACCACAATGGACGGTCCTTAACCGACACAAGTGGACGACACTACACCAGGGCACTAGCCCATCCTGGTGCAAGTCACTCCACCAGCGTCTCGATTTACTTATCATCATGCTCTTGTAGTGTATCCTTGACCCCATCGGAATAAGGATAAACGACAAGCAACATCAGGTTTTCATAACTTCCCTTCAGAGGGTATTGTTATTGTTGACGGTGGTTAATGTCAACTTTCATTAGAACTTTAGACCCGAAAGAAAACATGAAAACACACTAGTCTAGGGTTTTAACTGATAATTTCCATGAGTTTTGCATATTCTGTATTTTCTAGGGTTTATTTCAGAAAAGTTGAAAAAAGGGATTCAAATGCAAAATAAACACGAAACTTATCCGCTACGGGAAACATCACGGGAAGACTCAGGAACCATCTAGAAGACACCCGAAGCAATGGAGGGCCAGGCTGCCGCTAGGTGGGGCCGGCCGGCCCCACCATGGGGCCGGGCGGCGCCCTAGGGTTAGGGTTGCGGCCCCCCTTCTGGAATGTTCCTCCACCGCCTCTCCTGATGCATCTCGGCCCTTGGTTACGTTGGTTTGATCCTGCGGCGCACACGCATCCCACCAGACTATAAATACATGGGTAGAACCCCCTGGAGAGAGCCAATTCATTATTCATCAAGGCCTCAAGCCGTCAAGCATCAAGAGCCTTCTAGTTCATCAAGAGCCTTGTAGTTCATAGTGCTAGTTAGCTAGATTAGAAGTAGAGGAGATCTAGTTCTTCATCGGGATCTGGAGCCCTGGCGTCGGTCTGGAGCGCAAGAGTTCGGTAATAGATCTAGTTCTTACTTTATTGTATTCATTATATATAGGGAGACTTTACTCTTAATAGATTCATATGTTCTTAATTACAATAGTTATTGTCTACTTTGATTATATGTCTAGGATAGTTGGTTTGATCTTATTGAATTTATGTAATTGCTCGTATAATGTTTACCTAATCGATCGTTGAGTAGATGGTAGACAATATGTAGACGTGGTGTCTGGATATCTTGTTTATCTGCGAGTGCACCCCGACGTGCGACGCGTGTGGTAGTCCGCGCGGTGGCAGACAAATGCGTTGGTTCCTCTCCGTAGTCTACCCTCCGTGCACGTAGGACTAGCATGGGCACGGTCGCGAAGGAGGTGACCTTGTGTCTTAATACCCTCATTAGTTGATGCCTCTTTACATGTGATTATGATATAGGGTTCACTTGACAATGATTTCTAGATATAATTGCACTAATTAGAGTTATTCATTGATGTAGTTATAGAATTACCTTAGATCTGACTCCCTAGTTTATCCAATGGCTAACTATGATTATGACTAGTAGACGCCTCGATGATTATCCATAATTATGATACTTGATGATTATGTTATCACCCATATTTATCCATATTTATCTTGTGACCTCTGCCTGTTATGAGTAGATTAGATGACATTGGTAATAACACTTATTCATCCTATATAGTCTCTTATCGGTATAATAGATTATAGTTTATTACATAGCTTTCCCAAAGGGTATAAATATAAATCGACAACCCGGATGAACTCTCTAGGTAAAATGCTACAACGGTATAATTATCCGTCCGCTTGCGAACCCATTTAGTTTACAATCATATTATATTCATATCTTTTATATCTGCCTAGTCACATTAGTACATGTAAATCTATAATAATTTCCTAGCAATATAATTAGGGATGACAACCTATTTCATGTTTAGGAATGTTAGTAATAAAGAGGTGGCTAGTTGCTTTGAATGACAAGTTAATTATATACCGAGCATTTCGGCGTTATTGCTAGGGGTAGGAGTTATCTACGCTTTTTAGTAATGATGGTAGTAAATGTCAACAAGTATTTTTGGCGCCGTTGCCGGGAAGGCACAATAAACTTAGGATATATACATGGATAAAGTTATATTACCAATCAATCTCTAACTCAATCGGTACACCCTTCGTTGTTATCATTTTCTTACCTTATGCAGGGTGATGAATGAATGGTTTTTCTCTTCCAAGAAACTTTATTGACGATCTAGAGAAACTCCTCAGAAAGAAGAAGTTTGTAGAAGCAAGGGATAAATTTGAGTCACCATCAAGAACACCCTCTGCTGCTTGTTGGTATTTTTAACTGCACTCCATTAAATAAGTTTTAAGTAGGATTATCCGCAAGCGCCACAGATATCATACCGGTGTCACATTTTACCCTGAGGTTTTAAATATCGTATCCACGAGGAACAGTTGTGATGATGACAACGTCTATAGACTTAACCCTACAATTAGGCTAGATCATATCAAGAAAAAGGAAATAGCTATTGCACTCTAGTTCCAATAACCGGTAAACTTTATTTAATATCGTCTTATCGGACAAGTGACCTGAATAGGAGAAGAAACAGAGTAATCTACCTACTAGACACCTATAAGCCTATCAGTCCTGTCAACGGGAAGTGGACTACAGAGGATTCAACGTAGCTATAAAGTCACCTACGCGAGCTACCACTATTCGGCTGATCAGGGGACATTCACAAGTAAATCTAGCCTAGGCACCACGCCTACACTACGAAATACAACTCTAACCTACAGCGTCCTATAGATCAAAGTACTCAATATGAGATATGAACCAAAGAACGAATAAGAATAAATTGCTTACTTGAATCAGAATGGTAAATACAAAAGTACCTCAGAACGTAGCTCCGGGCGAGGAAGCTGAATCCAGAAGAATACAGCCACGAAGAAGCGCCGACAGGCCGGAGCTCCTCCACAATCTCTACTCCTTTACTCAATCTCTCTAATCTCTAAACAAAACTAGATCTAGAAGAACTAGTCTCTCCTAATTGCTATAACTAGATGAACTAGAACTAGATGAACTAGACTAGATCAACTAGAGGGACCCTAACCCTAATTATGTAGAGAATATGAAGCACCGGGGTGTAGAATGCCTCTAGGAGGGGCCTTGGGGCGTCATTATATAGGCCGAGGTGGAGTAGGGGGCAAGGAACCGCCACGTCAGCGATCCGCGTCTTCATCTCATGTGCACCGTCGGATCAAACCGACCTAAAATCAACATAGGGATACTTTGCTTGGCTTCCAAGGAGGCGTGGGAGGAAGACTCCGAAGGCGGCGGCGATCGGTGGAATTAGGGCGCCGACCAGGCCCCTGTGGGGGGGCCCGGCCCCCCCACCTTGCTCGGCGGGCCCCGCCGCCGGGTGTCTTCTAGACCCTTCCTAAGTCCGATGATGATGTTGTTCCATCGTGGATCAATTTTGTGATAATTATGCACTAAAATCTCCTCTTTTATGCTTTTCTGAAAATCACCCTAGAAAATACAGAATATGCAAAACTCGTGGAATTTGTCGATAAAGCCCTAGACTAGTGTGTTTTCTGTTTTCCTTCGTAAAAAAGCCCTAGTAAAAGTTGACGCTAAGGAGTGTCAACAATACCCCCCTGCTTACCTTTTGCCAGTCCCTTGGCAAACAATCTAGGTCTAGTTATTAATAAACTTGGATCAGGAGTTGCTACAATACTTTTATTTCTTTTGAGCACACTTGCTTTTAAACATAAATTTTTCTCTGGCTTAGACAAAACTGCTCTAACTTTCAAACTTACCCATTTTACCTTTAACTATGGAGCTTTGCAGCTTTTGCATAAGTCTTGAGCAATCAAAAGATAGAACAATCAAGTCAAGCACTATGTCTCAAATTCTTCACAGTACCAATATTCCGGAGTTTTGTAAATTTTCGCAATAAAACTCAAAGCATAATTGTATGACACCCTCAAGTCTCTTATTATATCTGGTATTTATGGATCTCACTGAGGCATTAATAAGGTCATGCCTTCCTACAACTAAGGATATATATAGTGGAGCTTATAGGAGTGGCAATAACAAGGATGAACATACTTGCATTTCATATACTGTAAAGTCAAGCAATGGATCCAAAGAGAATCGAGGCATACAATCAAATCAAGATGTGCATGTGTATAGAATATGGTGGATAGGTGTATATATGGTATTTAGTGGTTAATCCTAATTCTACTTTTGCTCTTTGAAAATAACTCTCTCCTTTAAAACTTAAAACTTTTCGCGGGAAAAACATGGGCTATCTTTATTCTCTCTTTTTCTCTCTCTCTTTTTTTTTATTTTACCTAGGAGGCGGGCATCTGTGTACCCATTGTTTTAATTGCTGGGACACTTGTCCATCTTTTACTCTTTTTTTCAATACTTTTGCATAGCCATATGCATCCTTTGAATATAAATAATTGGAGAGATAATGATAAGAACTTGTCGATACGGGACGTAGACGGCCACTCACCAGCACGGCTCCCGTCAAGACAAGAGCAAGAAGGACGGATCTGAGTAGAATACGGACTATCTTAGTTAGACGAATAGAAAGTAACCTCTCAGAATCGAACGAGCAGTTCCTATGGATCCGACTAGGACTAGAAACCATAGCTCGCTCTTTTCCTCCTATAAAAAGGAGCCGAGCACCCTCTTTTGTAACAGCATTTAACAACATACGATCATACATCAATCCAACGCAAAAGACCAAGGCCGACTGGAGTAGAGCTTTTACTCGACGACGAGGGCTCGAACCAGATAAACCGTGTGTGTCTCTTGCGTAAAACCGCCGAAGTTCTAGTCGTTCGCCGAGGTCCAAATCAACTAACCGGGAACCCGCGGACAAAGCTATCGGTGGTCAAACACCGATACCGGGCGCGCCCGGGTAGGGGCTTTCGGCGAAATCAACGTCAAAGGCTCGACGGACCTACACATGATGATTTTTCCTGGGGGATCAACCTTCATTTTCGAAGTCGGGTCAAAAAGAAGCGGACGAACAAGGAATTCTCCGTGGTCGACTACTTCAAGGACCCGAGCCGAAGATACAAGAAATTTTTCCAAGACTCAAGCTCACGAGGAAGCCGAAAACCCAAATATACAAGACAAGCCGAGTTCTTTTCACTACGGTTTCAACAACTCGGCACGAATATATCGAGTATCACCCGAAGGCAATGGAATCTTACGACCTCGACCAATGGAACATCTTCAAACAAGATAAGTACTCTACCTTCCTTCCTTTTCAATACGGTAAACCTCTAGAAGGAGAAGAACTCGACCATCCACCCAACATGCACGAAGAAGTCTTCATGATAAGGCAGCCCCTAGTACCACCAAATTCAACCCGACTACGGATCATCGAAGAATCGGTCGATATTCCAAAGAAATTCCGTCACGAGAGAAGGAGAGACCCGACGGCCGTAAAAGCGAAGAAGAGAAAGAAGGAACAAGAAAAAAGGAGGAAGAAGGAACCGAGTTCATGAGCGAAGAGAAGCATGGCGCAAATATGAAGAAGAGCTAGCCGAGTACAATCAAAAAAGAGCCGAAAAAGAGGCCGAAGAAAGACGAGCTGCGGCAAGGACAAGGCTCGATCCTATCGATAAGATACAAGAATTAATTAATGAAATTGACGCCATACAACGACCAAGTGAAGAACAAGCCAGGCTTAGAAGTCTATTCGGAGATCTTTGCGCAAAAGAATACAAGACGACCGAGTACCTCCCCGACACATATCATCCGAATGCAGACAAGTCAAAGAACTCGGAGGATTTCCGCTTTTGAAAGGTTATCAACTCCAAATCATCGAGAAGAGCTCAACCTCATCACGATTGGACAGAAAAATAGGGGAAAAACAGGGAAGATCTCCAACACCACCCGAAGTCCCCACGTAATTATTTCAAGATATGACGGCCGAGGCGATTCCGACTACGCACTGAAAAAAGTACCCGATGCATTTCCTTACTTCCCAGAAGACTACTCACAACAAACTACCTCACAAATTTAAACCATCCAATCATTCAAAATATGATGGCAAGACGAACCGATGCAATGGCTCACGTGCTCTTCATGACAATAAACACAAAATATGATGGCAAGATCGAACCGATGCAATGGCCCTAGAAACATTACCACTCCAAAGGTTCGATAAGCTACGACCCGGATCTATCAAAGCATGGGGCGACCTCCAAAAAAGCATTTTGCGAGAATTTTGCAGAATACCGATCCACCCAATAACGCAAGCCGAGTTGAAAGGTTTAAAGCAAAATCCGTGAGAAAGCCTCGAGACTTCTATAGAAGATTTGGAGAACTTCGAGCACAAGTACATGACATCACCGAGAGAGAAGTAATAGAAGCATTTTCATACGGCTTAAAAAGTAAGATGGATGTTTCACGATTTACGCAAGGAAAACCCTCGGACAAACGAGGAATTCAAAAGAACAGATTGAAAAGATGATTACAGCAGAAGAGAAGACAAGAGAAAGATTTCCGGACAAATGTAAATAACTCGAAAAGGAGAAACAACACGCATGTAAGAAACAACTCGAACGATCAAAACAACACAAGATGGAACAACCAAAATAACTCGGGTCATCAAGACAACTCGAGATATCAAGACAACTCAAGAAGATGGAATATTCAAGACAAATGCACAAGAATTCCACAACAAAAAGAGATATTCGACAACATGGTGGCATCCACCGAAAAGAAAGAAATTCTACCCGGCAAGAAGATTTGAAGACCTCGAAAATATGAAATGCATCTATCATCCAACAGAATCCACCCAATGGGAGAGTGTCGCATATTTCAAGAAAAATATATGAGAAAGGACAAACAAGACAAGGAAGAAAACAAAGAGAAGAAAGAAGAAGACAACACAACCGATAACGGTTTTCAAAATCCAAGAGCAACAAGATCGCAATATTCTCGAGAGTACCCGGTTCTAGGAGCAAACAAGAAGACAAACTTGCTTGGCGAACAATCATGGCAAAGAAGAGCCAAAAACACCCGATATTTAAACCGGTCACAATATCCAATTCAGTTCTCACGAAAGACCAATGGACAAGTGTTGGGAACGCAGGCTATATCCATTAGTACTCGGACCAACAATTGCCGCCATAACAAGAACCAAAGTACTCATCGACGGAGGAGCAGGACTCAATATCATATTTGCGCACACACCCAAGAAAAAATGGGAACAGAATTCTCAAAAATGATCACACCTACAGCGTACCTTTTTTATGGGATAGTATCCGAGAGACCAGCTATGCCTCTCGGACAGATTACACTTCCAAAGAAATATTTGGAACTCCTACAAATTACGTGACGTAGCTCATCAAATTTGAAGTTGCAGATTTTGAATCATCATATCATGCGATATTAGGAAGACCAAATAAATAGCAAAATTCTTGGCAATACCACATTATCCATATCTACTACTCAAGATGCCAGGGACCACACGGAGTACTCTCTCTCGAGGGAGATCTAAAAAGAGCATATGAATGCGACGTACAAGCAATACAAATATCCTAAAAAATACAAGGTGAAATCAACTCGGCAAAGAGCGTAAATAAGAACGTAAGAACCGGAGATACCAGCCAAAAAACAAAGTACACTCACCACGGTGAGGGAGAGGGCACAAAAAAGATTGATCTAGGGACAGGTGACCCATCAAAGATTGCCACAATCAGCCACAAGCACCTGCCTATCAAATAGGAACTCGCGTCACCAACTTCTTACGGGACAACAAGGATATATTTGCCCGGAAATCAGCCAGATATGCCCGAGTCCCAAAGGAGTTGGTCGAGCACAAAATTGAAGTCAACAAAGGAGCAAGACCGATCAAACAAAGACTACGACGTTTTTCACCGCACAAGAAGGAAGCAATAAAAAAGAAATAGCCCGACTACTAGCAAAGCAGGTTTCATTAAAGAAATCTTACACCTGCATCGGTTGGCAAATCCAGCCTACGTACACAAAAAGAATACGATGAATGGCGTATTTGTGTCGACTACACGGACCTTAACAAACACTGTCCAAAAGGACCCTTTTGGATTACCAAGAATTGATCGATAGTGGATTCAACAGGCAGGATCAGCTCTATTATCCTTTCTAGATTGCTACTCGGGATATCACCAGATCGCACTAAAAGAAGAAGACCAAAGCAAAACTTCTTTCATTACACCTTTCGGTGCTTATTGTTACAAAACAATGTCTTTTGGACACAAAAATGCAGGAGCAACATACCAAAGAGCAATCCGGACTTGTCTAGGAGATCAAATTGGAAAAAACGCGGAAGCATATGTAGATGACGTAGTCATCAAAACAAAGAACCCGCATTCTCGATTGAAGATCTACAATAAACTTTCAACAATCTCAAAAATGGAAGTGAAAAACTTAACCCCAACAAATGTGTATTTGGCGTATCATCGGGACAACTACTCGGATTTCTGGTCACCAAAGAGAAATTGAAGCTAGCACAAAACAAATCAAGGCAATAACCGACATGGGCCCACCAAATAGATATCAAGGATCTACGAAAACTAACAAAGGTTGCATGGCAAAGACTCAACGTATTCATCTCTAGATCTGGGGAAAAAGGCTTACCTTTTTTCAAATTACTAAAGAAAGCGCATAAATTTACCCGGAACGAAGAAGCACAAGAAGCCTTCGACAAGCTAAAAGCATACATCAGCACATCTCCAAGATTAGTACCACCAAAAAAAGACGAAGACCTCATGCTCTACATTACCGCAACTACTTCAAAGTAGTAAGCACGGCTATTGTGGTCGAAAGAGAAGAACAATGACACATCTACAAAGTACAAAGGCCAAGATACTACATAAGTGAAGTACTCACAAAGATCAAAAGTAAGATATCCTCACGTGCAAAAACTACTCTACGCGATACTTATAACTTCAAGGAAGCTCGGGCATTATTTTGAAGGACACAAAGTAGTCATCGTAATGCATTTTTCACTCGAGACATCTTAAGAAACCGAGACTCAACAGACGAATTTCAAAATGGGCAGCTTGAACTCGAGCACTCAAGATAGAATTCACACCAAGAAAGGCAATTAAATCTCAAGCATTGTCCGACTTCATTGCGGAATGGACTGAAATACAACAACCTACTCCAAACGCCATCCTAGACCATTGGAAAATGTACTTCGATGGATCTCTAAAACTAGGAGGGGCAGGAGCAGAATACTACTTATCGCACCTCGATGGAAAACAACTCGATATATGTTCTACAAATTTTATAGCAAGCCACCAACAATGAAGCGAGTACGAAGCAATCATCCACGGCCTACAAGTCGCAACATCACTTGGAATCAAAAGATTACTAGTCTACGGAGATTCAGCAAGTAGTAATCAACCAAGTCAATAAAGAATGGGATTGCACCAAGGAAAACATGGATGCCTATTGCGCAGAAATCGAAAAGCTTGAGAAGAATTTTCAAGGTCTAGAAATACATCATATATTACGAGATTCAAATGTTGCAAATGATGTGTTAGCCAAACTAGGCTCGATAGGGCAAAAGTACCCGCCGGAGTTTTTGTAAAAGAATTAAACAAACCATCTATCAAGACAGACGAAAAAGAAGACGAGAAGAAGAAGACAGAGCAAGAGCAAATTCTAATGATCAGCACAGACAACTCAACATGGATGCAGTATTCATAGATTACATCAAGGAAAAGAAGTTACCCGAAATAAAGCGTAAGCAACTCGGGTAATCGACGAAGCAAAAACTACGCTTAGTAGGAGATAATCTTTACAAAAGAGCAAAGATCATCGACGTATTATTGAAATGCATATCAACAACGGGGGGAAAGAAATATTACTAGAAATGCACTCGAGATGTCATGGAAATCATGCATCTTCAAGGACACTAGTCGGAAAAGCTTTTTGATCAGATTCTATTGGCCAACAAAGATTAAAAGACAATCAAGAACTAGTCAAATACTGCAAAAAATCGTCAAATGTTTGCAAGACAAGCACACGTTCCAAATCACAATCTAATATGCATCCCACCAAAGATGGCCGTTCTCATGTTTGGGGCTTGATCAAGTCGGACCACTTAAGAAATCCAAAGGAGGGTTCGAGTACATCTTCGTGGCCATCGACAAGTTCACCAAATGGATAGAATACAAGCCATTAGTAAAATACAAATCACCCAAAGCACAAGAGTTCATCCAAGAAATTATGCACAGATTTGGGATGCCAAACAGATAATTACAGACCTTGGATCACCATTCACGCCTAATGAATTCAAAAGTCGGGCTCAAGATCTGGATTTAGCATTGACTATGCATCGCTGGCCCATCCTCAAGCAAACGGTCAAGTAGAAAGAGCCAACGGACTCATCCTGGCGGGATTAAAACCAAGACTATATGAAGACCTCAAAGATTACGGAGCAAAATGGATAGATGAACTACCCAAAGTAATCTGGGATTAAGAACTCAAATAAGCGAGCAACTGGTAACTCACCTTTCTTCCTAATATACGGATCGAAGCCGCACTACCAGGCGACTTGATCCGACATCTCTCAAAATTGAGCAATATAACGAAGGAGAAGCGGAGGAAACCAGAGACTAGAAATCGACAAACTTGGAAGAAGTCGGAATCAATGCAACGCTACAATCGACAAGATACATGCAAGGACCGAGAAGATATTACGACAAAAAAGCGTTCAACCAAGAACCTTACAAGCCGGGCGATCTAGTTCTCGTGAAAAATACAAAAACCAGATGGAAGACACAAACTACTCAAATTTCATGGGAAGGTCCCTTCATAGTAACAAAAGTAATGGACCGTGGATCCTACGAACTAATGATCAAGACGGAGTCCCAATAAAAAATTCATGGCACATCTCTCAATTACGACGATTTTACGCCTAGACATACACTACTTCCTTCAATAAAGATTCATAAGAAAGATTACAAAGATCCCAGCTTCTTTCCGCAACCGCATCCCGATTTCTAGAGTACGGAACTCGAACAAGAACCTACACATCCAAAAAAAAAGCACTCGATTTCCGGGCAAACCCCGATGAGAGCAAAAAGCGCCGACCCCCCTGCAAACCCCGATGAGAGCAAAAAATCGCCGACCTCCCCCGATGGGCAAACCCCGATGAGAGCAAAAACGCTCGATCCCCCCCCCGGGTTGTTTTCACAACACCGATGAGAGTATGGCTAAAGAAGTCAACACTCGCCCTATCCTAGCTCCTTTTCGGGACTAGATGAGAGCCAAAAAGAAAAAGCTCGACCTGTCCCGACTTCTAGATAAAAAGAACTCGGATGAGGGCCTACGGTCCGAACTATTTGTTGAAATGCAAAATGGCTACAACTTAGCCCAAGCCCAACAATTCCGGGTTGTTTTCACAACACCGATGAGAGTACGGCTAAAGAAGTCAACACTCGCCCTATCCTAGCTCCTTTTCAGGACTAGATGAGAGCCAAAAGAAAGCTCGACCTGTCCCGACTTCTAGATAAAAAGAACTCGGATGAGGGCCTACGGTCCGAACTATTTGTTGAAATGCAAAATGGCTACAACTTAGCCCAAGCCCAACAATTCCGGGTTGCTTTCACAACACCGATGAGAGTAAGGCTAAAAGAAGTCAACACTCGCCCTATCCTAGCTCCTTTTCGGGACTAGATGAGAACCAAGAGAGAGTTTCGACCTATTCCGACTTCTTGAAAGAAAGAACTCGGATGAGGGCCTATGGTCCGAATTAATCATTGAAAACGACTACAACATTAACTATCCTTAGATGGATTCACAAAAAGAATGCGACGGCAAAGTCAAAGGTCAACAACAAGATATTTGACCAAGATTCAAGAAAGAAAATTCTTTTTATTATTATCCGGAAGGCACCAAAGTTTCATTACAATAAAGAAGTTCACTATTGATGATCATCACCATCATCAAAGACGCACCGGGCGTAATCTCTACAAGATCGGTAAAACTCCCCGAGCTAAGGGCGGGGATCCAAATAGCCTTCCAATATGATTCCACGAGTGCTTGTTCATCCTCGGGAGTATGAGTCCCATCCATCACTTTACCAAGAGGAAAGTTGGGATCAACTACTCGGATGCGAGCCAAGACACCCCTCGAACGCCAAGCAACACCGCATCCTTGGCAAAATTGATGGTCCGCTCGGTCGGTCGAGGAAGGAACTGAACCAGGTCGACCAACATCTTCAGCCTCCTCAAAGATAGTGGCAAGACCTCGCACGTAACTCAGCAAAGGTTGACCACCTGCCTTCCTCAAGCCTTCGTGACGGGTGGACAAGTCTTCAATCGATGCCTTAGCCTGCAAAAGATCTCGACAAGACCACGCCTAATCACCCGAGCCCGGGCTAAAGTTTCTTCAAATTCCGCCTTTACCTTCCCCGAATCATTGCGGAAGGTTTTTACTTCAAGCTTCAAAGCTTCGGTCTCTTCCGAGTACTTTTTCTTCAAAGCTGCAAAAAAGAAAGCGTAAAGAAGTCAAAGAAAAGCAAAGACAAAACTATACGCAACAAAAAAGCATTTACAAAAGTACCTTAAAGATCCCGAGAAGCTTTTTTCTCGGACTCAACAAAGAAGAAAGAACCTGAGCTCTCAAGGCAGCCTCCGAAGATCGACGTCCGTGACGCTCTTCATCAAGCGCCCGCCGCAGAAGCCACTCATCCAACAACTTCTTTTGAGACTCGACGAGCCAAAAAAAGAGGTCGAATCATTGACATACTCCCCGCATAATAAAGAAAAAAGGATAAAGAAAAAGACAAGACAAGAAATAAAGCAAACAAGTCATCCTACCTGAATTGTTCAAAAAAAGACTTGAATTCAGCCTCAAGCTTCTTAAGGCGGAACTCGATTGAAATCCTCCTCCGCATCCTGCATCGCCTTCAAATCACGAAACGTAATCCTAAGGAGCATAAGAAGGAGACAAAGAAGGAGAATTCCCAACCCTAGAAGAAGTCAAGGGTCTGGGCAAGAGGCAACTTTTCTACCACAAAAGCAGCCGAATCAACCGCTTGCGCGACCAAAGAAAGAAGAAGTCCCAAAGAAAGGAAGATGAAGCCACCACTCGGGACGTAATCCACAAATGGATGAGGATCGAGCACGCACGCCCGACCCATAGCTCCAACACTCACGGTCCTCCTCGTAATCGGAAGGCTGAAGCTAAAGACCTACAAGAACAAAAAGAAGCTAAAGACAAATGACACCAAAAGGAGGAAAAGAAGTCGGCGCCGACCTAGGAGCACGACGAATAGCAAGTCGAGGACGAGGAGGCGGAGGCGGCATAATCACATCTAAACCCACCAACAACTCGGGCGGTTGAAGGAGGAGGACCCTAAGAAGGACTCCAAAGCCGAGAAGGAGAAGAAGTCGCACGAGGGCTACAAAAAGCCAAGTCGAACAAAAAAAAACAAAGAAATATGTATACCAAAGCCAAAAAGACAACACTTACCGACGAAGAAGAGGAGAATCATCAACATCCTCGGCCTCATCTTCAAAAAAGAAGAACAGATAACCGAATCAAGCCTTGAAGAGAAGAATCAAGACTACTTTCCAAAAAAAAGAAGAATCAAGACTACTTTCCAAAAAAAGAGCGAATAAAAGTAAAAAACCAAACAACCTCTCACCTATCAAAAGGTTACCCGATGGCCGAGGGGAAGGAGAAGAACGCGCCCATTTACGGAAGTCGGCCAAGAGGAAGAATCCCCCAAAGCAGCCTCTCTTGGCACCAAAGACGAGTAACTCGAGGAAGGGTCACCGGCCGGTAAGGAACATATTCAATGGTTTCCCTCACAAAAATACCCCGGCAAATCAACTCGACCTTCTGGATACCCGGCCGTAAGCCGAAAGGAGCAGCCAAAGGAGCAAAGCGGAGGAGCAATCTCTCCATCAACATAAAGAGAGGCATCAACATTAAAATCCCCGCCAAAAGGCTTCAAAAAAAGACAAGAAACTAGTCAATCTCACCAAAAAAGAACTCGGAAATACAGCTTATAAATAGGAAGAAGCACTTACAAAGCAGGGGGGAGGCTTATCGCCAGAGTACTCGAATCCAATCATTGGGACCACCGACGCGCCTTTCAAAATCTTCCGAGACGAACAAGCATCTCTTCATCCGACAACTCGGTCGTGGCCACCATACGAGAGGGATCCCCTCGGCGCCCGAGTACTCAAAGCCAAAATTCTCACGCGCCTTCAAAGGTTGTACTCGGCGACGGAGGTAACTTGCCATGATAGCAAAACCGGACAAGCCATTCTCGCTTCAAGTACCTAATCCTATTAAAAAGAGGTTCAAGAAGAGACAACTCGGCGTAAGTGAGTCTGCTCTTTCTCCCACCGATCATTAGGAACAAAGGGGACCCCCAAGTAGGTTTGGAGTGCCGGAGCACCAAAGACACCTCCATCAAGATTACCGGCATAAAACCACTCGGACCGCCAATCCTTCACGGAGTCAACAAGGTCATAGTCAAAGAAGTGGCTCGACTTACGCCCCCTCGCCGGAATTGATCCCACATCCACCAAGGGCGTGGAGGGAATCATTGCGGGCTGCGGCTTGAGACGGAAAAAGAAAACGGAATGCATTAAGAGGGGAGGAATGCCAAGAAAAGTTTCACAAAAATAGACAAAAACAGAAAGATGAAGAACCTCATTCGGGGTAAGATCATGAAGAGAGATGGAAAAGAAGCGAAGAAAACGGTGGAGGAAGGAACAAGCCGGCAAACAAAGCCCGGCACGAACAAAAGAAACAAAAAGCACAATCTCCCCGGGGCGGGGAACGGGGACACGATGCTCACCCGGCGCAACCCAACCGGAGAATTCCTTGGGCTGGATCATACCCAAATCCTGCAGCTCAACTAAATGCTTCTCTTGGGTAGTCGGGGCGGAGAAGTTCTTTGCGATGGCCTTCATAGCAAAGAAACTCGGGATTCAAATGCCGTCGACCTCCTCCTCAAGAACAGACTTCTCAACTACCGACTTCTTGAAGCCACCTTCTTCCTTCCCATGCAACGAATCAAGCTCCCAAACTAAGAAGAGGATGCGTGGCGGCAATGCAAGAGCAAAGATTTGGGGATTTTTTTTACGGCGCTAGGGTTTCAGGAAGCAAAGGCAAGGTAAAGAAGAAGAACAGTAAACGCAGCTAATTTATAGACCGGTCTTAAAAGGCCCACTTAAGGGGCAACGGTAAAAAGGCCAACGGATACAAGGCGCAGTAACAGAAAAGGCCCAGTAAACGTTTAAATCACGGAAAAACGGTCTTTTTCCCGTTACCCACCAACGATAAAGTACCGTGCCGTTACAAGGAAAGATAACTTTGCCAATATTATCATAACAAGTCGACCCAAAAGAAGACGGCCACCAACAACTCCAGTCGAAGGAAGCTAGTCAACTTCTGAGCCAAAACAAGTCTACTAAATTATATACAGTCTTCATATCAACCAAAAACAAGTCGGCTCGAAGGTTGACAACCATAAACTCAGGACAAAACAACTCGGATCATTGCAGGATCAAATATTCTTCAACAATACATGATACAAGGTTACAAGTCTTACAAGACCCATCGAATTCAGAAGAAAACCAAAGCAATAGCTACAAGGAACCCAAAGGAATTCTGCCATAGAAAACAATTACGCAGAACCCCCGCACAACCAAGGTGATAGCCATTGCCGACCCGCACTACCTCTAAGGCGTAATGAGCCGAAAGCAGATCCAAAGCAACCTTGATACACCAACACAAAGCATTCAAGATTGCCAAAAGGAGCACCGATCGATCAAGCATCACATCGGGCCTCTCCAAGAACAAGTCGGATCGAACCCCATGTGAACAAGAGGGCTCCAGCTCTGCGTTGGCGGTCATGCGCTTTGCACCGCAAGACAAGCTAGAGGACTGTGGCGGATCGGTAACCTTCCCACATACGGCATATGTCCGCGGCAGAGTGGAAAAGAAGAACTAAGAGTGCAAAATGACCCAAAGATAAGGCACATCTCAAGACTTCTTCTACCTACCAGAACGAGCCTCCAATCACAATGCTACTCCGGGATTAGTCTGCCTCTAATCCCTATCTCAAGAATTCTTCTACCCACTAAATAGACCATATTGGAAGAACAAGAAAGAAGCCCGGGGGCTGTTCAACCTCGCAAACTATCATTGTCACAAGAACAGGAAGAAGCATACTACAAGACTCTGAAAACAACCGAAAGGGAAGTGCAATTTATAGGCCAAGATCGGTGTACATGGACCAAGCTCACCAATTCAGAAAAGCATTGACAAGGACAATAAAAGAAGGCAAAAAAGAGAGCAAATGTAAAAGTATATTCCGGGCATATCCCAAAGACAAGAAAAGCCTTTATACCACCACCGCCAACGCACAACCATAAAAACAGACATAAAGGACAGTAAAAGCAAAGTCACGAGCCGTTGTCCGTTTCCTACACAAGAAGAACTCGGAAAAAGCCCGGGGGCTGCAGCTAAGGAAGAACTCAGAAAAAAAGCTCGGGGGTCCGCAGCTAAGAAAGAACTCGAGGTCGCAGCTAATTCGAAAAAAAGCTCGAAAGCGACGGCTAAAGAAAAACCCGACTACTTTTCGGAAAAAAGAATTCAAGATCGGGGGCTACAACTTCCAAGCCATCGTGCTACTCTAGACCCTCCAGAAATTTTGTTCCAAAAAGCAAGAGGCTCGGGGGGCTACACTCATTGAGTGCGCCAATAGGCGCACGTCGACCAAAAAAGCCAACACCCGACTACTTTTGAGCTAAAATTTCAAAAGCCATCGTGCTACTGGGACCCTCCAGCTCTTTGTTCCAAAAAAGCAAGAGGCTCGGGGCTACACTCAATGAGTGCGCTTATGGGCGCCACGTCGACCAAAAAGCCATCGCCCGACTTCTTTTCGACGAAAAAACAACTCGACGAAGGCTCGGGGGCTACAGGCATACACCCTCAACTTTTTCTTTTTCTCAAGATCCTCTAGCTACTTATAAATAAGTAGCAAGAGGCTCGGGGGCTACACTCAATGAGTGCGCCTACTACAAGCACAAAAAGGGAACAATTCTTCAGCTAGACCACTTCGAAGCATCACTCCGTATAAGCAAGGCGCCCCCGAGTTCTACTTCAAATGCTCGGGGGCTTGTCGATACGGGGGCGTGACGGCCACTCACCAAAGACGGCTCCCGTCGGGACAAGAGCAAGATGGACGGATCTCGAGTAGAATACGGACCATCCTAGTTAGACGAATAGAAAGTAACCTCTCAGAATCGAAACGTAACACTTCCTATGGATCCGACTAGGACTAGAAACCATAGCTCGGCTCTTTTCCTCCTATAAAAAGGAGCCGAGCACCCTCTTTTGTAAATGCACGAACAACAACACACGATCATACATCAATCCAACGCAAAAGGCCAAGGCCGACCGAGTAGAGCTTTTACTCGACGATGAGGGCTCGAACCAGGATAAACCATGTGTCTCTTTTGCGTGAAACCGCCGAAGTTCTAGTCGTTCGCCGAGGTCCGAATCAACTGCTGCGGGAACCCCGTGGCGGGCTATCGGTGGTCAAACACCGACGTAACTTAGAGCAATTAAATGGGGGCTGTCCTATAGGGTATATTTTTTGGGTGTTTTACTCCTAGTGTAGGAGAAAAACATTATTAAGGTGGATCTAGATGAAAGTGAAAATGACTGCGCTTACATCCCAAAGTAGGAGTAATGCATATATGGGTGGAGTACGTGAGTGATCTTGATTTTAAAAGCATGACAAGACTCTCATAAGGTATACAACAAAGGTTGACTAACTCAATGTAAAGCAAGCAGCATGAATATGCAAAGGTTTTCCTAACTCTAAATGTATCATATATGGCTTTGGTAGGAATTTAAACTTTACCATACAAGAGCTCATCATGTAAGATTTTAGGTTTTCAAAATAAATCTCCGAACTTAGTAATGCTAGGAATAAGATAAATAGCAACTTAGACCTTCATGTATCATATCAATCAATTACCTAGACTTTAGCTTCAAGCATATGCCTCCACAAATTTCAGGTTCAGAGTAAATTCTTATATCAAAGTAGTCATGTCCAAAACTTAGGAGAATCTATGGTTAAAAACTAGACACTTGAAAGGAATTATAGTAGAGCAACTATTCATCATTTCCACTTTAAAAGATTAGAGAGAGAGAGTTCTTTAAACATACTTTAATTATTAAATCTAACACACACTATAGCTTACTAAAATAAAACTAATAGTAAAGACATACCTTAATCATGATGATAACGGGGGTGCGTCTCCCCTAAGCTAATCCCTTCGATCGCGTCGAGCCTTCATGTGTCCGAATATTTTTGTGTTTTTCTTAATTAAGGGTGAGCCTTCATGTGCTCATATATTTTTGGCATTTTTAGATTTTTCTATGATACTATTGTGAACCTTCATGTGCTCACATATTTTTGGTATTTTATGACTATATAAAGTAGACTCGATAATCGCCTAGGTATAGTTACCTGATAACTAGGGGATGCTCCTCCCCCAAGCTAGATGTTTGCAATACTCGGTGTTGATGGTCTTTAGAGTGAGCTAACCAGCAGCGGTTCTGGTGGTTACCACTGATAGACTCTCTCTTTGTCATAATGTTATTCCTGCATAATTATACTTCAACAAGAAAACCAAAACTCGAGGCTCGAATTTAATAATGGGTTAGCGGTCACCAATGAGTAATTGATTATTCTTTGAGTTGATTTGAATTGACAGGTTCTAGCAGGATTCTCTTCTTTTTTTTTAGGATTTTCTAGATTAATTATGCCGAAATTAAATATATGAGTATTATATTTTTATGCCTCCACGAGAGAATATTTATTCTTATGGGGCTTAGGCTTTTTTTCATAATGCGAGAGAGTAAATACAGATGCTATTATTATTTTTATTATTCTTCTTACCACCACAAAAAATATTCCTATAGGGTTACCACAAGTTTACTCACGTGGGGATTTTAATATTTTATGATGCAATAAATGAAGCAATAAATATTTTTTATTTTCTTTTTAATATTTATGAAGATAAATATATTAAAGTAAAATTATTAATGTAGATAGAAATACTAATTAATTAGATAACTACCATATTACCTTATGGCAAGGGTACAGAATTTTAAGTTTACCGACAGAACTTCTTCTTCCACTCTTGCGTATCTCTCCATCTTGAGAGATGGAGGTATTGATAGTTGCATACCTCTAGTGATAATGATGTCATCTTTGTTCTTTGATTTGGCCAACAGATTGAAGTAGAGCTTTAATTATAGCTGGCAGCATCTTGCTTAGTGTGCATGTTCACGTAACTTCCACTTATAGAATTAATAAACTTTGCTCGACGTGTTGTCCTGTTTATAAAACCAAGGCAGAGATCAAGTGCATGGGCCCTGCTGGTGGAAAAACACCAACAGAACTAAATCTATTTCTTTATTTATTTTTTCTCTATCCTTAGGCATATTGAACAACATAAAATTGATGTTACATGAATTGTTTATTTATGCCATGAGTGGTAGGAAAAAGATTAAGCATTTAATGTTGCATTTAAGTTCATATGGCGTAAAAGAATGAATTGCTTAACCAATGAAAGGATTGTCTATAAATTTTCACATGACTTAACTTGTTTGGTTAAGACTGAGATTAAGAGAACAGTGCCATGAACAATCCTAAAAGTCATATCATGTTGAGTCAATCAGATTAATCAAATTAAGTTGTAACTCTAACATGTTTATGTTTTAATTTATGTGCACAACAAGATCAAGAGAAGAGCAGTGACCACTTACCTTAGAATATTACCTTCATTATTAGAGCGTGATGGCACTAAGTGATGAAGGGCAATTGACTGGTGGTGCTTTCCTTCTCTTGCATCTTGAGTTGTTTATAGACATCTTGGCTCCTCTATTGCATCTATTCTTTTGCCATCTTTTGCTTCTTTGATCTTTTGACTCTTTTCACTCCAGTTATTATTATGCCTACAATAGATTAGTGGACAAAGACATACCCAAAGGAGTATACAGATTTTGAACACAGGTTGCTTGTCCAAAGATTTTATTTTATTTTGTCTATGCTAATGAAAAGATAATATTAATATTATTTTAGCATAGATCATGTTTTATACAGACATGGCTTGAGGCAAAGTAACCTGTAGTAGAAGATAAAGTAAATAAATCATTAATACTCATAGTTCTATCATTTATGATAAATGAGCTGTGTCTTCTTCTATAAAGTTATTAAAGTTCAGCATGTACCTTACTTTATTTAAATTCATCTCATGACTTACCCAAATTGATTTTGAAAATCTTCCTACAGGGGCTAGTCTATAAAATATCCAATGTCTACAACAATATATTATTAGTTCAAAAATCAACCTAGACACCATGTCTAATTTGACTTAGGAAGGCATTCTAACCTAAGCACCATGCTTAATTCAAAAAGACTTTGAAAGTAAAATCAATACACCTCTTAGTTCAAGAATCAACTAAACACCCTGTCTAATTATGACTCAAGAAAACAGTTTAAACTAAGCACCATGCCTAATTTAAAAGGTGTATGAAATTTCTCCAAACCTTAAGCATACTATAGCAAACAAAGGTAACATGAAAGTTTATAGAGTGTTATTCAAACAGAGATGAAAGAATATGATTAATAAATTGAGTAAAGGTAGAGACGACCAATATTAGCAATATAGGATTTTCTAAATAAGGCCATTCCCCCAAGCTGGAATTTTGCAAAGTAAAATTAAGCTTGATTGGATGTAATTCAAAGTTGCATAATGATTGGTTGGTCATACCTGGCACTGCCATTATTCATTCTCTTACTTCAAACCTGAAATGGTTAGTGACAAAAATATCCAAAGAAATATTTTGACAATAATATTTCTATGCTAAAGGTGCAAACTTAATTCATTCATTCATTTTTTAGAGTGGTTATTTTAGGACACAAAGTTGTTCTTTAGGAAACCTTCTGACTATTATACTTCAAGTTGGTGAGGTGGTTTCCTCTAGAACATTAGCCTTTGCGCACCTATATCAAGATTACAACGAGATCTATAATATTTATGATAAACATATGCATCTACAACCACCCTCTTAATAATTTTATGAACAAGTAAAATAAGGGGGTTGAAGATCTCGTGTGTGGTAATATTAGAGAGACCAAAAGATTCGGGAGATTTCTCATATGAGCATGAATTTGATAAAGTGTTAATGAGATAATTCCCATGCTCATCGATGTAATCTCCTTTTCCAAACTCTAAGGGTGTCTCTTCATGGTTGTCTATAGGCAATAAGTTCGTCTCTATTATTTCATGCCTATGACATTTATTGGATGTTGTATCTTCTAAATTTCCCATGAATTGATGATTATAGGATTGGTCTCGTCTAAAGCTTTCTTCGAACTTGGGTGAGTTCTATTTATTAAGAAAATTGATTTAAGCTCACCATTTGAATCTAGACTAAGTTCGGATGCTAACACTAAGGCTTCGTCCTCCTCCATCCATTCTTTGACAATGGCAAATGAGTTTTTCATATGTTCCATGCATTCATGCCATTATCGACGTTGCTCTTCTTGATTATTTCTATAGTCTTCATGACTCCTATACCTTAGGTATTCTAGTGAGTTTGTAGGGTCATTATGAGACTTAGGGGAAGGAGTATAAGAAGGATCATCAGGGTCAAGGATGGGTTTAAAGTTGGGTTTAGATAAGTCATCTAATGTGGGCATAGAAGGGGAGAAGATATGATTAATTCTTGAGTGGCTTAGCTCTCCTTCTATGGTGTCACTAGACATGCCATCCATGTATTCTTCTTAATGTCCTTTAGGAGGGAAAGGAAGTTGAGGATACTTTTTTTAAGATGCTCTTCTAAGAAGGTCTGATTCATATCGAGCATCTTAGCTAATTGGAAGTCTAAATCATCATTGTGAGGTTTTGATGGTTTAGGATTGATAGCTAAATCTTGGGATTGGGGTGATTGTGTTTCAGCTACCAAAACTTCCTCTTCTTGTTCGGGAGATGATTCCTTCTCTTCCTCAGAGAGCTCAGAATAGGCTTCAACAACCTTTTCTAGCATCGGTCTGGCTTTAATTATAGGCAAGTGAAGAAAAGCTCCTCTAGAGGCTAAATCAAGGGAGTCCTTAGATTCCTTGGTAAGACCCAAATAAAAATGTTGAAGAAGCATGGGGTCTGGAAAACCAAGGTCAGGGCCAAATGTGATAAGTTCATTAAAACTCTCCCATGATTTACTAAGAGATTCTTGTTCTAGTTGCCTAAAAGTTAGAACCTCTTTTCGAAGGCTAGCTAACTTAGAGATGGGAAAGAAGTGTAAACAAAATTCAGAGTATAACATTTCCCAATCACCTTGTATACTTCCTACGGCTCGATTATACCAAAGTTTAGCCTTTCCAGTCAAGAAAAATGGAAAAAGCTTCCATCTAATAGTCATATTAGACATGCCAGCAATGCGCAAGCATGCACATGTCTGCTCGAATTCTCGTAAGTGTAAGTATGGGTTTTCATTGCCTTCTCCCGAGAAGGGTTTATCCCGAATCAATTTGATTAGACATGGGCGCAGCTCATAGCCAGGTGTTATAATAGGTTTATTAGATTTTGGTGGCCCGAAGCTTTCACGCATGCCATAAAAGCAGATAGGAACAGAATTAAAAGCATCCATAAGGATGAACACAAAAATAATGAAGAGAATGGGATAAAATAAGAAAAGATAAAAGTATAATACAAGATTAAGCTAGACTAAGTCAAAATCAGCAAACCGTTCCCCGGCAACGGCGCCAAAAAATGCTTGTTGGTATTTTTAACTGCACTCCATTAAATAAGTTTTAAGTAGGATTATCCGCAAGCGCACAGATATCATACCAGTGTCACATTTTACCCGGAGGTTTTAAATATCATATCCACAGGGAACAGTTGTGATGATGACAACGTCTATAGATTTAACCCTACAATTAGGCTAGATCATATCAAGAAAAAGGAAATAGCTATTGCACTCTAGTTCCAATAACCGGTAAACTTTGTTTAATATCGTCTTATCGGACAAGTGACCTGAATAGGAGAAGAAACAGAGTAATCTACCTACCAGACACCTATAAACCTATCAGTCCTGTCAACGGGAAGTGGACCACAGAGGATTCAACGTAGCTATAAAGTCACCTACGCGAGCTACCACTATCCGGCTGATCAGGGGACATTCACAAGTAAATCTAGCCTAGGCACCACGCCTACACTACGAAATACAACTCTAACCTACAAAGCGTCCTATAGATCAAAGTACTCAATATGAGATATGAACCAAAGAACGAATAAGAATAAATTGCTCACTTGAATCGAGAATGGTAAATACAAAAGTACCTCGAACGCAGCCTCAGGCGAGAAGCTGAATCCGGAAAGAATACCCACCACCTAAGAAGCGCCGACAGTCTGAGCTCCTCCTCGCAATCTCTACTCCTCTACTCAATCTCTCTAATCTCTAAACAAAACTAGATCTAGAAGAACTAGTCTCTCCTAATTGCTACAACTAGATGAACTAGAACTAGATGAACTAGACTAGATCAACTAGAGGGACCCTAACCCTAATTATGTAGAGAATATGAAGCACCGGGGTGTAGAATGCCTCTAGGAGGGGCCTTGGGGCGTCATTATATAGGCCGAGGTGGAGTAGGGGGCAAGGAACCGCCACGTCAGCGATCCGCGTCTTCATCTCATGTGCACCGTCGGATCAAACCGACCTAAAATCAACGTAGGGATACTTTGCTTGGCTTCCAAGGAGGCGTGAAGACTCCAGAAGGCGGCGGCGATCGGTGGAATTAGGGGCGCCGACCGCCCCTGTGGGGGGCCGGCCGGCCCCACCTAGGCTCTGCTGCGGGCCCCGCTGCTTCGGGTGTCTTCTAGACCCTTCCTGAGTCCGATGATGATGTTGTTCCGTCGTGGATCAATTTTGTGATAATTATGCACTAAAATCCCCTCTTTTATGCTTTTCTGAAAATCACCCTAGAAAATACAGAATATGCAAAACTCGTGAAATTTGTTAGATAAAGCCCTAGACTAGTGTGTTTTCTTGTTTTCCTTCAGGTAAAAAGCCCTAGTAAAAGTTGACGCTAAGGAGTGTCAACACTGCTCAAGCTAGCTCTTCAGAGGAGCCAGCTCCAACACTGGAAGAGAAATTTGAAGAACAAGTAGAAGAGCATTTAGGTTAAAACCTAGCTTCTGTGTTTGAAAATATGGCTGAGAAGACACTGCGAGAGTTCTCTGCCCCAACAACAGCGAACATTCAAACTGGACCTGCAGTCAATACTGGGGAGAATGGATTCGAGCTTAAGCCTGCTCTCATTACCATGGTTCAAGCCAGCCAATTCTGTGGAAAAGGTCATAAAGATGTAAGTGCACACTTATAACACTTTCTAGAGATCTACAGCACCTTCACGATCAGAGGAGTATCAAAAGATGCTATCTTACTCCGTCTTTTCCCATTCTCATTATTAGGGAAAGCCAAGCAGTGGTTCTACATCAACAAAGACAAACACAATACATGGAACCTATGCTCGACTGCTTTTCTGGCAAAATTCTTTCCTACAGCCAAGACCAATGCTCTGCGTGGGAAGATTATAAGTTTCCAACAACAACATGATGAATCATTCACTGAAGCATGGGAAAGATTTCAGAACTACATTGAAGACTGTCCTCATCATGGGATAGAGGAGTGGCTGTTAATGCAGACTTTCTATCACGGGCTCATCTCTAGTACCTGTGAGTCTATTGATGTTGCAGCTGGAGGAGCTTTCCTGTCACTTAAGCTCTCGAACGCTAAAGCACTTGTTGAGAAGATGGCCTCAAATTCAACATGCAATGAAGAATGTACTCAGCCTCAGAAGAAAGGGGGAATCCATCATCTCAAGGAAGCTGACATGGTCACTGCCAAGCTAGACCTCATCATGAAGAAGCTTGACATAGAGAAAAAGGAAGTCATACACATTAATGATTCCCATATGACATGTGAAGAATGTGGAGACTACGGGCACTCAGCCGTCAGTTGCCCTACACTGCAAGAGGATGTGAACTTCATCAACAACAACACCTACTATCGTCCTCAACAAAATCAAGGGTGGAACCAACAACCTCGACAAGGTAATTACCAAGGTAACAACCAAGATAATAATTTTAATTACAACCTTCCGCCTTTGAGAGAATTAGTTACTAGTCAATCCAAACTACTAGATCAAATGACTAGGAAACTAACATCAAATGATAAAACTTTGGAAAACATACATACTAGAATGGATACTTTTGCTTTTGCCATAAAGAATCAGCATAGTTTCAATAAAATGCTAGAATCACAATTAGCTCAATTAGCTGCTGCTGTTCCTCCATTGGAAAAAGGTAAGATTCCAGGCCAACCAGAAGATTTAGAAATTGCTAACCTTGTTGATATTCACAATGCAACCCAATATTATATTGAGCCTGCAGATGTACAATGGATTGACCACTCTCTACCAGAGAAGATGGGAGACCCTGGAAGACCTGTCATTCCTATCTCTATAGGATGCCACAGCTTTCCAGAGGCTATCTATGATTTTGGCGCAAGTGTCAATATCATGCCCAAGGTAATTTATGAGAAAATATTAAATGATCCCCTGTTGTACACAAATATGCGTTTGCAGCTTGCAGATCAGTCCATTTGCTACCCTGAGGGAGTACTAGAAGAAGTTGTCATTAGAGTGGGGCAATCATATGTTCCAGTTGACTTCATGGTCATGGAGACAGGAGTAGATGAGAAGGCACCCATCATTTTGGGCAGACCATTCTTGTGCACAACAAAAGCCATCATCTATGCGGAGTACGCCAAGATTGTCCTATCCATCAAGGATAAGAAAGAGAGATTCATATTCAAGAACCGCGTCCTGAAAGCTCCTGTAGCCCAAAGCAATTCCATCAACAAGAAGAGCAAGAACAGCAATCAATGCCGAAAAAGAAGAACAATAGAAACAACAGAAGATGGAGGAGGACCAAGCATGCACTGCGGGAGACAACTCAATTGATCACTGCTCTCAACACAGAGAATGATCATATGCTACCCAAGCCATTTCCAATCAAGAGAGGTGATCCAGGTGTCCCAATCATTGAATGCGCAATCAAGGACACCACCTTCGCCCACACCGCCTCATGCGACATCGGATCAGCCGCAACGTAATGTCAAAATAGGTATATGATGAGTTATTTGATTTACCTTTATACCCAACATGTATTCAAATTGCAGATGGCGGATCAATCACTAAGGTTCCCTGAAGGAGTGGTCAAGGATGTCATGGTAAGAATTCAAGGACAATATATACCTGCAGATTTTCTAGTTCTTGACATGCGGGGGAGACGATGATTCCCTGATCCTCTTGGGAAGACCGTTCCTCTACACAGCCAACGCAAACATCTAAAAATAACAAAAATATTTACTGCATTACTCATGGCATCACAAAGCCCCATGTGGATACCCTATGGTATTTTCTGAAGGAACATCCGCTGTGGTGGCATATAATAAAATGACAAAAATATATAGCATTCATATTTAAATTCCTACATCATAAATAGAAAATTCAAAAAGAAGAGAAAAGTGAAATCCTGTTAGACAACATTAAAGCTAGCTCACAAAAGAGATCAATTACTTTTTGGCTGGCCGCTAACCCATTGTTAAATTCGAGCCTCGAGTTTTGGGTTTCTTTTTTGTGGAGTATTTATGCAGGAAGAATATCATAGTTAGGAGAGAATCTATCGGTGGTAACCACCGGGTTCGCTATCGACTAGCTCGCTCTGAAGGACGTCTACATCAGATATTGCAACTATCCAAATTAGGGAGGAGCATCCCCTAGTTATCAGATGACTACACCTGGGCGATTATTAATTTACTTTTATATAGATATTTATAAAATATAAAAAATATGTGGGCACATGAAGGTCCACAAAGTCATAGAGTCTTTTATCAGGTATTTAATATAAAACCATAAAAAAGATATATAATAAATTAAAACAAAACAAATACTTAGTCATATACATATTAGAGTATAATTTAAAGTTAGTCCCGGCTAGAGCTAATTAAAGATTGATGAACATAAACATTTGTTTTGGAGATGATGAATAGTTGCTCTGTTATAATGCTCACCAAGTACCTAGCTACCAAACTTAAATCTTCCTAGTTCTAAACATGGTTGTTTTAATTGGAGAATTTATTCTGAATCTTAATTGTGGAGGCATATGCTTGCGCTAAGTCTAGGTAGTTGATCGATATGATTCATGAAGGTTGAGCCGCTATTTATCTTATTCCAAGCATTACTAAGTTCTGGAGGTTTATTTTAAAAATTTAAAATTCACATGACGAGCTCTTGTATGACAAAATGTGAATTCCTACCAAAGCCAGAAATTAATATCTTAGAGGATACAAAAACCTTTTCACATTTAAACTACGGCTTTGCATTGAGTTCACCAACCCGTGTTGTATACCTTGAGAGAGTCTTGTCATGCTTTTGAAACCAAGAAATACTTGCACACTCCAGTCCACATATGCATTATTCCTACTTTAGGAGTAATCGCAATCATTCACCATATTTTCATACATGTTCATCATAAAATGTTCTCCTCCTACACCGGAGAGAGGACACAAAAATATACAATCACCCTATAGGATAACCCCTGTCTTTTAATGCTCTAAGTCCTGATTATATCTCTCGATTCATTTATTGTATTCAAAGAATGCATATGGCTAAAAAAAGAAAGAGGGGAGTAAAAGATGGACAAGTGTCCCAGTAATTAAAACAACGGGTACTAAATGTCCGCCTCCCTGAATAAAAATAAATAATAAAGATTGTCCATGTCTTTCTTGAAAAGTTTCAATAGAGAGCTATTCCTAAAGAGTAACCCTAGAAATAGGAATTAGCCACAAATACCACATATGCACCTATCCACCACACTCCATACACATGCACATCTTGGTTTGATTGTATGCCTCGATTCTCTATGGATCTATTAGTTGACTTTACAAAACATGCATTGCAAGTATGCCTATCCTTGTTATTGGCACTCCTATAAGCTCTACCATATATACCTTTAGCTATAGGAGGCATAACATCATTAATGCCTCAAGAGAGAACCATAAATACCACATACATTGAGAGACTTGATGGTGTCATACAATTAAGCTCTGAGTTTTATTTTGAAAACTTATAAAAAAACTCCAGAATATTGGTATAGCAAAGAATTTGAGACATAGTACTTAGCTTGATTGTTCTATCTTTCGACTGCTCAAGACTTATGCAAAAGCCGTGAAGCCCCATATTACAGGTGAAATGAGTAAGTTTGAAGGTTAGAGCATACATTGTTTAATACCGAAAGAAATTTTTGTTTGAGAGCATGTGTACTTGAAAGTATAATAATATTGTAGCAACTCCTGATCCAAATACAGTAACAAGTAGGTTTAGTTTGTTTGCCAAGGGACAGGCAAAAGGTAAGCTTGGGGAATTGTTGATGGTGGTTAACGTCAACTTTCATTAGAACTTTAGACCCAAAAGAAAACATGAAAACATTGCTAAAAATAAGATAGCTATGGCTGAACTTTAGACCCAAAAGAAAACATGAAAACATTGCTGCCATTTGTTTAGCAAAATACGTGATGTAACCCTGGACTTAGAAGTTTCACCTCTTTTCGGTTCGGCTATTCCTGAACCGAACCCGTTGCTACAGCTCTTCATTCGTGATTTGCCGATCGGGATCGACAGTACCACTCTTTCTTGCTCTATCAGAGGTTAACACTTTCTTACTTTTAGGGTCATTTACAGAAATCATGTTCGTGGAGAAAAACACCATATTCTGTGGAAAAGGCTCGCCATCAATCTTTATTTTACCATCAAACTTCAAGTGTCTCTCTTGAATAGCTTTCTGAATTCGTACTCTGAACACTCGGCAATCGTTGATAGAATGAGAATTAGTGTTGTGGTAGCCTCAATACTTCTTGTCTTTCACTCCTTCGGCGCAAAGATAGGATGTCCTTCCTCGCGCTTTGATACGTCCTTCTCTTACCAATAGTTTGAAGAGCCTGTCTGACTTGGAGACATCAAAGTCATAAGTCCCTTTGTGTTGCCTCAACCAGCGTTGACTAATTTGAGTAGGTTCTTTTGCCCAAATCAGTTCAGCCATAGCTATCTCATCTTCATCATCATACTCTAATGAACTTTAGACCCAAAAGAAAAACATGAAAACATCATATATATCTTTTATCACGTGATTTATCCCTGTTATGAGTAGGATTCTAGTTATGGTTTGCCTTTCACATCAATAGTATAAGTTATAGTTTATAAGTCCTACATATAGACCTTTCCAAAGGTATAAATATAAATCGACAACCCGGTAGACTTCCCTAGGTAAAATGCTACAACGGTATAATTATCCGTCCGCTTGCGTAACCGATCTTAGTTTATATTCTTATCTTTATATTCATATCTTTTATTTCTGCCTAGTCATATTGAATACATGTAAATCTATAATTATTTTCTAGCAATATAATTAGGGATGACAACCTACTTCATGCCTAGGAATGTTAGTAATAAAGAAGTGGCTAGTTGCTAATGACAAGTTAATTATATACCGACCATTTCTGACGTTGTTGCTAGAGGTAGGATTTATCTCTGCTTTTTAGTAGTGACGTTAGAAATGCCAACAAGCATTTTTTGGCGCCGTTGCCGGGGAAGGTAGCTAGGCAATTAAGAAACATTGATAGACTTATACTCAATTATGTGATCGAAATAACCATTAACCCCTGCTCATGCAGGATTACCCTTGTTTGTCTACTTTTATATCATGTGCAGGGTAATAAATGACCGATTTACGACCTTCCGGTATGCCCCCACAAAATAAGAAGAAACATAACAAATCTAATATTGGAGAAAGAGGTCGACGTCACAAGACTTTAATTCATATCTCAAGTGACGGAAACAAAGATGTTGCATCACTCATAAATTCCAAAGATGTGAGTCATGGTAAGTATGATGAAATAAAGGTGAGAAAGTCTTGCTCATGGACTTTAAATTTGATGAGTAGTTATCTTTTGCATTCCACTACATGTTTACTTTTTACAATCCAAACATCCATCTCATTTAGTTTAAAGTTTTTCATCCATAACATATTTAGTTCCATCCTAACTTGCATTCTTATAAATAATTAAAAGAAAAAACTCACCATAATCATGCTTGTCATCTCTACTTGAATAAACTTCTACAGTACTTTCATGCTACTTGTATTTGCTATAGTATGCTTAGGTTTAGAAGTATCTTCATACACCTTTAAAATTGAGCATTGACTATTTTCCTAAGTTAAAGTAGACATGGTGTCTAGTTTAATTTTTGAATCATAAGGTGATTTGATCTTACTTCTAAAAGGTTTTTGAATTAAGCAAGGTGCTTAGGTTAAAATCCTTTCCTGATTCAAATTGGACATGAGTCTATGTTGATTCTTGAGCCGATAATACACTTTAGTAGATACTAGTTATTTTGTCCGACTAACCCCTATAGGAAAATTCTCGAATTCAATCAGGTAAGTGAAGAAAGGAATTCACATATGAGATGAATCAAGGCAGATGATAACTTTGCACAAAAAGTTCAGCTTATGAGTATTAATATTTATCTTTTGTTACAAGTTATCTTTACCTTGGACCATGCTAGATTGCAACAACAACATAAAACACGATAGACACAATTTATGCTAAATAATCTTAAACTATATATCATCTTGATTAGCATAAAAGAAAATCAAAATAATAATAATAATAATAATAATAATAATAATAATAATAATAATAATAATAATAATAATAATAAAAGAATGGACAACAAAACCCGCATTTCAATCTCGCTATTCCCTGGGTATGTGTCCATTAACATTTTGCAGAAAGAACAACTTTAATCTATTGGAGACGAAGTTTTTAATTTCATTGAATGGTGAAGAGGCGAAGAATAAAAAGAAAGGCCTTGCTCAAAGAAGACCATAAGCTCTCACCAACAGATGAACCCAAACCCTCCTCTTCCAAGTAAGTTTATCACCACTTATTTAGAAGGATGAAGACATAAGTTACGTTTATCCAAGCCACATGCAACATGTAACTACAATTAACATCTCATACCATGTTGCTAATTTGTCTTGGTCATTTCTACCCTATGCCATGCTCAAACATAACTTGCTAATATAATAAAATGCTCCTATGGTTCACCATACATATTCTTGGTTCTATGTGAATAAATACCTTTAGTCTTGCAAACTTCCTTATTCTATTATAAGTATGTTTTAGAATATTAATTAAACATTATGAAAATCAAGCATACTTATATAAGAATTTAGTTGTACATGTAGACTAACCCCTCCTATATATAAAAAAATTGTTTTAATCATATTAGGAGACTATTCGTAGAATCAATTCAAGGTTAAGGGTATGCTTCAAAATAATATCCTTGCTTTAACCTTGATGGAAAATTTTTGAGATAGTGGTGAATTGTTGAAAACATGAGCTACAAATTAATCTTTAACTCTTAGGCAAACACTATCCGTACTTTGATAAATAGTATATTCCTTCGGGTATGTGTTGTCCACTAACCCCTTGCAGAGAAGACATAATGAGAGAAAAAGATCTGAGGAGTGAGAAAGGAGTACAACATACGAGACAAGATGCTAATGAATAACCCATGATCAAGAAAGAAATAAAGAGACCATTGAAATTCATTTACCTTTCATCAAGCTCTAATAATGGAGGTAACATCTTAAGATAAGTGGTCATTAATTTCCTCTTGATCGTGGTATGCAATAAATAAAATTTCAACCATGTTAGAGTTACAACTTAAATTGATCAACCTGATTAAACTTAACATAATTTGTTCTCTAAGTTTATTCATAGCACCATTCTCTTAATTTCAGTCTTAACCAAGTACGCTATAAATACTTCATCTATTATTCTTGATACATTATAAAGATGAACAGTCTTTCTAGTGGTTAAGTAACTTTACTCTTTATCTCACAAGTTTAAATGCCATATTTATACTTCTAATCCTCTCACCCATGATAGAAATGAACAATATAAATAATATCAATCTTATTGTGCCTAAGGTCAAAGGATGAATAAATTTCTGGTTCTGTTGGTGTTTTCCCACCAGCAGAGCCCATGCACTTGATCTCTACCATGTCTTTATGGGCAGAACACACTTCAATTAAAGTGTGGGGAGACAATCCCCCGAATTCTCTAAGTGAAAGTTCTCAACTATAATAATGATGCACATAAGATTGACTTCGAGATACCTACAAAAGAAAAAAAGAAGGTGACACCGCCATTGGAAGCCACTAGTGGAGGCACCACCTCAATCCTTACCCTCAAGAGCAACTCGAAGTACTCAATGAACCACTGCAAGGAGAAGTCTAGTTCGAAGGACTATAAATATTGAACCCTCGCCGTGAGGTAACATCGGTAGTTATCTATATGTACTTTCTTGCATCGTATGATTTATTCTCTCTTTAGCATGACTACTTTTCTATATTAGCAATGCATAGAAATAATAAAAATAAATAGTCTTGCATTAGGCTACATTCATGCATCTTAAAAACATTAAGCCCCACGTGAAACCCTTATAGTATAAAAACTGTAGGAGTTCTCACTGTGGTGGCATATAGAATAAAAATATATATCATGTATTTGCACTTTATGCATATAAACCCATAAAATCCAAAAAGATTAACTGAGCATCCTGCTGCAATACTGCTATCTTAAAAATACTTTCAAACCTTCACAACAACCAATCCTCTAAAAATGACTAATCATTAATGTTTTATCCTAATACCGTTCCACGAGTTTTGGTGTTTTGTGAGAGCTTTCTGTAGGATGACTCCAAGAGCCAGCTTACCTAGGAATATTCATCTTCATCACTTGAAGTACACCTTTCCGACATGCAGCTGACCCCCGTGTAAAGGAAGTAACTTCTTGGGTGATGAGATTGAAGTATTCCCCTCGGCAACACTTGCTCTTATAAGCATGAGCTCCCTCTGTGAGGACCACTCGGCTTCAACGATCAACCATAAGCAAACTTCTAGCTTGGGGAGAGCATCCCCTAGTTATCAGCACGGTTAGAAGCAAAAGAGACAGAAATGAGATGGAAGTAGGCACGTGCGGCATCACCACGAAACGGAGAGTTGACTGAGGTTACCTCAGACGATGAACCCACTGAGTAAGTGTTCTCCTCTATCTAAGTCCTGTCGGTAGACTTTAAATTCCATACCCTAACCATAAGATTAGAATGGTAGATATCTCATTAAATGCATTTGTAATTTATTTAGCAGCATAATTTTGTTTATACGCTAAAAGATATAAAAACAACAAAAATATTTACTGCATTACTCATGGCATCACAAAGCCCCATGTGGATACCTTATGGTATTTTCTCAAGGAACATCCGCCGTGGTGGCATAAAATAAAAATAACAAAATATAGCATTCATATTTAACTTCCTACATAATAAATAGAAAATTTAAAAATAAGATAAAAATGAAATCATGTTTAAATTAGACAATATTAAAGCTAGCTCATAAAGGTGATCAATTACTCTTTGGTGACCGCTAACCCGTTAACAAATTCGAGCCTCGAGTTTTTGGTTTCTCTTTGTGGAGAGTATTTATGCAGAATAACATCATAGCAAGGAGAGAGTCTATCAGTGGCACCCACCAGGTCCGCTACTGGTTAGCTCACTCTAAAGGACAACTACACCAAGTATTGCAACCATCCAGCTTGGGGGAGGAGCATCCCCTAGTTATCAGGTGACTACACCTAAGCGATTTTTGAGTCTACTTTATGTAGTCATAAAATACCAAAAATATGTGGGCACATGAAGGTCCACGCCTGTTGAGTCTTTTATGAGTCTTTGGTTAAAGAAAATCTAAAAATCAATAAAAAGAAGTCTTAGTTAGTATTAATTATATTAGAGTGTGTTTAGAGTCAGTCTAGGTTAGAGTTAATTAAAAACTGATGAACATTAAAATTTTGTCTTGGAAATGATGAATAGTTGCTCTGTTATAATGCTTACTAAGTACCTACTTGCCAAACTTAAAATCTCCCTGGTTCTAAGCATTGTTGTTTTAATTGGAGAATTTATTCTGAACCTTAATTATGGAGACATAAGCTTACGCTAAGTCTAAGTAGTTGATTGATATGATTCATAAAGGTTGAGCTGCTATTTATCTTATTCCTAGCATTGCTAAGTTCTGGAGGTTTATTTTGAAAATCTAAAAAAATTACATGATGAGCTCTTGTATGACAAATGTGAATTCCTACCAAAGCCAAAATTAATATCTTAGAGGATAGGAAAACCTTTTCACATTTAAGCTGCTTGCTTTGCATTGAGTTCAGTCAACTTGTGTTGTATACCTTATGAGAGTCTTGTCATACTTTTAAAACCAAGAAACACTTGCACACTCCAATCCACATATGCATTATTCCTACTTTAGGAGTAATCGTAATCATTCACCATATTTCATACATGTTAATCATAAAATGTTCACCTCCTACATCGGGAGAGGACATAAAAATATACACTCACCCTATAGGATAACCCCCCTGTTTTTAATGCTCTAAGTCCCGATTATATCTCTCGATTCATTTATTGTGTTCAAAGGATGCATGTGGCTATGCAAAAGAAAGAAAAAAAAAAAAAAGAAAAAAAAAAAAGAAAAGGGGAGTAAAAGATGGACAAGTGTCCCAAAGAATTAAAACAATGGGTACTAGATGCCCGCCTCCCTAAATAAAAAAAAAAATAAAAAGATAGCCCATGTCTTTCCCCGAGAAAAGCTTTAAATGAGAGTCATTCCCAAAGAGCAACAAGAGAAATAGAAATTAGCCATAAATAACACATATGCACCTATCCATTATATTCCATACACATGCACATCTTGGTTTGATTGTATGCCTTGATTCTCTGTGGATCCACTAGTTGACTTTACAATACATGTATTGCAAGTATGCCTATCCTTGTTATTGCCACTCCTATGAGCTCCACCATATATACCTTTAGCCATAGGGGGCATAACATCATTAATGCCTCAAGAGAGAACCACAAATACCACATACATTGAGAGACTTGAGGGTGTCATACAATTAAGCTCTGAGTTTTATTCTGAAAACTGATGAAAAACTCTGGAATATTGTTATTACAAAGAATTTGAGACATAGTACTTAGTTTGATTGTTCTATCTTTCGATTGCTCAAGACTTATGCAAAAGCTGTGAAGCCCCATATTACAGGTGAAATGAGTAAGTTTGAAGGTTAGAGCATTCATTGTTTGATCCGGAGGAAATTTTCGTTTGAGAGCATGTGTACTGGAAAGTATAACAACATTGTAGCAACTCCTAGCCTTAGTTTGTTTGCCAAGGGACTAGCAAAAGGTAAACTTGGGGGTATTGTTGACACTCGTTAGCGTCAACTTTTACTAGGGCTTTTTACCCGAATGAAAATAAGAAAACACACTAGTCTAGGGCTTTATCTGACAAATTCCATGAGTTTTGCATATTCTGTATTTTCCAGGGTGATTTTCAAAAAAGCTGAAAAAGAGGGATTCTAGTGCAAAATAAGCACGAAAACTTATCCGCCACGGAAATATCACGATTGGGCTCAGGAACCATCTAGAAGACACCCAAAGCAACGGGACCTCGAGAGGAGGAAAAGTGGGGCCGGCCGGCCCCACCTTGGGGCCGCCCGGCCCCCCTAGGGTTTCGGCCCCTCCTTCCGAAGCTTCCTCCACCGCCTACGAGGAGTCATCTTGGTCCTTGGTTACGCCGGTTTGATCCTGCGGCGCACGCCGATCCCACCGGGCTATAAATAAAGGGGTAGACCCCCCCTCCCTGAAGCATCAAGTCATTTGGAGATCCAGCCATCAAGAGCCTTCTCTAGTTCATCAGAGCCTCTCTAGTTCATAGCTTTAGCCTAGTTAGATTAGAAGTAGAAGAGTTCTAGTTCTTCAGCGGGATCCGGAGCCCCCTGGCGTCTGTCTGGAGCGCGGAGTTCGGTATAGTTCTAGTACTTTGCTCTTATTGTATTCAATATTATGATTCGGCAACATTATTCTTAATCTCTTATATATTCTTAATTGCAATAATCATTGTCTACTTTGATTATATGTCTAGGTTAGTTGGTTTGATCTTATTGAATTCATGTAATTGCTCGTATAGCGTTTACCCAAGCGACCATTGGGTAGATGGTAGACAATATGTAGACGTGGTGTCTAGATATCTTGTTTATCTCATGAGTGCACCCCGACGTGTCGGGGCGTGTGGTAGTCCGCGCAGTGACAAATGCGTTGGTTCCTCTATAGTCCACCCTCCGTATGTAGGACTAGCATGGGCACGGTCGCGAAGGAGGTGATCTTTGTGTCTTAATACCCTCATTAGTTGATGCCTCTTTACATGTGATAATGATATAGGGTAAACTTAACAATGATTGCTAGATTTAGTTGCACTAATTAGAGTTATTCATTGATATAGTTATAGAATTACCTTAGTATTTATTCCTGAGTTTATTCATTGGCTAGCTATTGTTATGACTAGAAGAGCTCTGATGTTTATCTATTTATGATGACTGATCATTATTATTATTTATCATATATATCTTTTATCACGTGACTTATCCCTGTTATGAGTAGGATTCTAGTTATGGTTTGCATTTCACATCAATAGTATAAGTTATAGTTTATAAGTCCTATATATAGACCTTCCTAGTGGTATAAATATAAATCGACAACCTGGTAGACTTTCCTAGGTAAAATGCTACAACGGTATAATTATCTCGTCCGCTTGCGTAACCCGATCTTAGTTTATATTCTTATCTTTATATTCATATCTTTTATTTCTGCCTAGTCATATTGAATACATGTAAATCTATAATTATTTCCTAGCAATATAATTAGGGATGACAACCTACTTCATGTCTAGGAATGTTAGTAATAAAGAAGTGGCTAGTTGCTAATGACAAGTTAATTATATACCGACCATTTCTGACGTTGTTGCTAGGGGTAGGATTTATCTCTGCTTTTTAGTAGTGACGTTAGAAATGCCAACAAACACCCTCAGCAGATAAGACGTGACCAAGGAATTTGACTTCACTAAGCTAAAACTCGCACTTACTAAATTTGGCATAGAGTTGGTGTTCTCGGAGACGAGTCAAAACAGTACGGAGGTGCTCCGCATGTTCTTCTTTGGTTTTGGAATATATAAGGATATCGTCGATGAAAACCACGACGAAGCGATCGAGTTCGGGCATAAACACCGAGTTCATCAGATACATAAAATGGGCTGGAGCATTAGTAAGCCCAAATGACATAACCAGGTATTCATATAGGCCGTATCTGGTGGTGAAGGCGGTTTTAGGAATATCTTCAGGCCTGATTCGGATTTGATGATAACCAGACCTAAGATCAATCTTGGAGAACACCTTGGCTCCCGCAAGTTGGTCAAATAGAAGATCTATGCGAGGGAGAGGATATTTATTTTTGATGGTCACCTCATTTAGTGGACGATAGTCCACACACATCCTCAAAGTCTGATCCTTCTTTTTCATAAAAATAGCAGGACAACCCCACGGTGATGAACTAGGTCTGATAAAACCTTTATCCAGCAATTCCTTCAACTGAGTTTTCAAAACTCTTTTGGGGGCATCCTATAAGCTCTTAGGGATACTGGTGTAGTACCCGGTTTTAGCTCAATCATAAACTCAACGTCTCTCTCGGGTGGTAACCCAGGCAAATCCTCAGGAAACACATCTGGGAACTCACAGACCACAGGTATATCTTTGATTTATTGCACTGAAGTTGCATTAACTGTCTCAGCTGCTCTCTTGGGGGTTGGGAATTGGATAAGAAGAGGAGACTGGTTATCATGCAAGAACAACTTAATGGTTCTATTCAGTGCATCTATCACAGCGCCATAATTGTGTAACCAATTCATTCCAAGGATCACGTCTATATTCTGATCCTTCAGTACTATCAGGTCCGTGGGATAGAGATACCCACCAAGAGATATAGGAACCTGATATACCATTCTCCGTGTGTGTATATGCCCTCCCGGCGATTGCACCAAAAACTCATCTTTAATTTCTTTTATGGGGATTTCATGCTTTGTAACAAAAGTATGGTTGATGAATGTATGTGATGCATCAGAATCAAATAATGTAATTGCAGGGTGACTGGCAACAGGGAACATACCCATTAAAATAGGCTCTCCTTCAAGGACATCCCCAGTCTGGACTTGATACACACGTCCAGTTTTCCTTCCGGCATTCACCCTGAGCTGCTTTGTGAACTACTCCCCCCGACTGTAGTGCTGGCGATTGCGGATCCTTGTTGAAAATTAGAAATATTTCTTTTGGGATACGGACAGTTTCGAGCAATGTGTCCGGACCGGTTACAATTGAAACACGGACCGAGACCAGTGGGAGGATTCTGGGAAGTGGGTGGGGTTGTGTTTCGAACACCCTGGGTGCTCGGCTGCTGGGGATAAGTTACGGCAGCAGGGCGAGTGTACACCTGTTGCCTTTGGGCTTGCTGCTGCTATGGTGGGTAGGGATAGGATTGATGGCTTTGCTGGGGCTGCGGATAACGGAACGGCTGGCGATTGTGCTGAGTGGGATGAAAGATAACCTTCTGGCGCTTTTGGATTCCGCTAGACGGTCTAGGAAAAGCACGTCTTTCTTCATTCTTCTGTTTTAGCAGGGATAAGCCCATTTTATGTATCTGATGAACTCGGTGTTTATGCCCGAACTCGATCGCTTCGTCGTGGTTTTCATCGACGATATCCTTATATATTCCAAAACCAAAGAAGAACATGCGGAGCACCTCCGTACTGTTTTGACTCGTCTCCGAGAACACCAACTCTATGCTAAATTTAGTAAGTGTGAGTTTTGGCTTAGTGAAGTCAAATTCCTTGGTCATGTCTTATCTGCTGAGGGTGTTGCAGTTGACCCTAGCAAGGTTCAAGACATCCTTAACTGGAAGCCACCCATCAGTGTCCACCAAGTTCGTAGCTTTCTCGAAATGGCGGGATATTACCGTCGTTTCATTCCTGACTTCTCCAAAATAGCCAAGCCAATCACCGAACTTCTAAAGAACCAAACCAAATTCCGATGGTCATCTGAATGTGAGCAAGCTTTTCACAAGTTGAAAGATCTTTTGACTACTGCCCCAGTCCTAGCTCAGCCGGATATTGAAAAGCCATTTGATATATATTGTGATGCATCTGGCATCGGTATTGGGTGTGTATTGATGCAAGAAGGCAAAGTGATTGCTTATGCTTCAAGGCAGTTGAAGTGACATGAAGAGCATTACCCAACTCATGATCTTGAGTTAGCCGCAGTTGTGCATGCTCTTAAGATATGGAGGCACTATCTGTTGGGCAATCCATGTTATATCTATAGTGATCATAAAAGTTTGAAATATATATTTACACAGCCCGAGCTGAATATGAGGCGTAGAAAGATGGCATGAATTAATCAAAGACTATGATCTTGAAGTACATTATTATCCCGGTAAAGCCAATGTGGTTGCTTGATGCTCTTAGTCGAAAGAATCGGTGCAATTGTCTTGTCGTTTACGCCAAATGAATCTGAAGTCATGTCAAGAGTTAGAAAGATTGAATATTGATATAATTTCTCAAGGTAGTCTAAATGATATCACAAAGACATTCATCTATCCAAGAACAGATTATTGCAGCTCGGCCAGAGTAACAAAGGTCTTGAACATATTAGAGAGAAAAAGTCGATCTGGAAGGCCTCTTGTTTTCATCTTGATGATAATAATGTCTTATGGTTCAAGAATCGCCAGGTCGCTTTTTAAAAGTTCCGAGCTCCGGCAGCTTGATTCTTGATGAAGCTCACTTAACCGATTCTCGATTCATCCAGGTAGCAATAAGATGTATCATGACCTAAAGCAGAGATTCTGGTGGACCAAGATGAAGATTGAAATAGCCCGATATGTTGCACGCTGTGATACTTGTCAAAAAGTCAAAGCTGTGCATTTGAAGGCAGCAGGAGAGCTCCAACCATTACCCATTCCAGCTTGGAAGTGGGAAGATATAAGTATGGATTTTATTGTCGGGTTGCCTAGAACAGCCAGGGGTTATAATTCAATCTGGGTTATTGTTGATCGTTTAACCAAGTCAGCCCATTTCATCCCAGTGAAGGAAGACTATAGAGCTCCCAAGTATGCCTTAATTTATATTGATCGCATAATATGTTTGCATGGGGTTCCAAAAAGTATAGTCACCGATCTAGATACTCAATTCCTGGCTTAGTTCTGGCAAAAGTTTCATAAAACTATGGGTACCAATCTATTATACAGTACTGCTTACCATCCACAAGCTCCAAGATACCATTGCCCGTCTTCAGCAGGAGCTGGAGGGTGTGAGGCATCAAAGGAATGACGGGTACGATTACATAGAAGAGTTGCAGGCTCAGATAGATGACCTCCAAGCCTACAATGCAGCCCTACACGAGGAAGTCCATCATCAGTATAACCTCCACGACCCTCTGTACCAGCAGCAGGTAGCCGCGGATGACTTGGGTTCCGTGGAGTCACCAGAGGTGTACCCGTCACCGACTGAGGAGCCCGAGGCAGACGAGGACTACGAGTCAGTCGCAGGCAATGAGTCAGATGTCTAAGTTCCCTGAGAGAGATGTGTAATATAGTTATCCTTATGTACTAAATAGTCAACCTGGGTATGTCCGGCCTATGAGCGGACCTGTAATATGAATAAGTGAACCCATGTGTGACTGGTTTGTACTAATGTTTTAAAGTTCAATAAATCTGCTTGTGAATAAATATGATCTTGTTTATAACAGATATCTAGCCATTCTCGTCTTTGGTTCTTCACAAGAGGGAGGTGAGGCCCCCGCAGCACCACCCGCACCACGCTCTTTTTCGCTGAAGCGGGCAGCCTTAGTAAATGCCACCATCGAGAATGCCCGTGCGCTACGGAAAAAATAAGTCAAGAAAATCACGATGCACCCCATGAGAATCGTGGCCGTCGTAATCACGACGAGATCACGTATGCGGACTTTACGTAAAACCCGTCCCCGCCGGCCACTAGGGCCGAGGATCCCTTAGAGGCCAATGATTGGCTTCGTGTGATAGATCAAAAGTTTGACCTGTTAGAGGGTTGTCGGACACTGTTGAAACCCAAGTTTACCGCCCAACAGTTGAGAGGCCCTGCATCAGCATGGTGGGCAAACTTTCTAGCACGTCAGCCAGTCGGACAAACAAGTAATACCCTTTGTGGCAGAACCTTCTAAATTATATGGTCCACAAGCACCGACATTGTCCCTAAGACCTCTCACATCGGCTATGCTTGTACACCACATAACCTAGATTGTTCCGTCGGGTGGATCCCCGATAAACCACGATTCCTCCAGGATCGATACTTACGAGAGACATCACAAAGATTACAACGGTTTTCATACACAAATACCAGAGTAGCGGAAGACTTAAAATAACTTAATTTACAAACCATTTGATAAACTTATACAAACTAGAGTGTTATAATTACAAAACAAATGGAAGTATCATTAAGTAACTTTACAAACCACACAAACGGAAATGCCCCGCCCGAGGGCCACACAATCTACTCTTCCTCAGATTCTTCCTCGATCACCGTCATGCAACAAGGGCCGTAGCACACTTGTTCACACGGTTCACCTGCAACAGGGGTTTAACAAACCCTGAGTACAAAAAGTACTCCGCAAGGCTTACCCGACAAAAAAATTGAGGAGAATACTCGAAATGCTTTGGCTAATAGGAATCAAGGTGAGGCTTTAGCAAGATCAAAAGACACCTTTTGTGAAAAGAGACTAAGCCAGTCCTTACTATAGCAAACACTTGTCAAACATGTAACGAATTCAAAACTTTCCGGGCTCACCACTTTCATCATTACTACGATGCTGACGCTTGGTCAAGTCTCCCATATCGTGGAGCAACGACGATTCGAATCGCTTAATATACCCAGCTGGGGCTTCCTAGCCACACAATGTATGCAGGACTACACATCTTACATACATCAACTCACGCTTGTATTTCTGTGGGGGTATAACCCCCCGGTACCCTCAAGATGGTACATGGGCCACGCCATCAGCGGACCGGCCCATGAGTTATGACAGTCATTGTAATCTAAATTAGTACCACCTCAGATACTTTACTTGTAATCCTGCCCCTCCGGACTATATAAGGAGGGACAGGGGTACCCCCATAATCAACGCGAATACATCATAGAACACAGGATGTACGGTATTACGTCACACTGACGGCCGGAACCTGTATAAATCTTGTGTCTCTGTGCTTGTGTTTGGGTTACCATCTCGTTCTTGATCTCGCGCACCCCACCACCATCATCTCATCTACTACCTTGGGTAACCCCTTGGTAGGCTGCCGACCAGATATCGTCGACAGCTGGCGCGCCAGGTAGGGGTGTGCTCCTGATCCGTCGTTGAGCGAGATGGATTATCTTTTGCAACAGCAGATCCGATCTTGAAACCTCTTCGCGAGGTTCCGGGATCATCTTCCTTGCCACGCGGCTCTTGTTAGCCCTCATCAACACCTCCCCGCGGCGGTCATCGGCTCCCAATCCATGAGTTGCTGCGGCTCCACGACGGCCAATCGTCATGCTCAGGCTTGCCGCTTGCATGTACGCACGCATCGGCTGAGCACGGGATGGCCTTCCCTGTTTTGATTCAACGTCGACTGCTCCCATCAAAAGCTAACATGTCACCACGTCGAATCGTTAACCCGTCCGGCATCAATCAGAACTCCGACCAGATTAAACAATCTCTCCGCAAACAGCAACAAGCAAGGCAAGATCCAATCTACAACGCCATGCAGGCTGCTACCCAAATTTGTACACGTGTGTACGTGATACACACACGTACACGTTTGTTGCAACTCGTCTACTTTTCGGATCCAAATCACTTGAGCCGGAAGCATGTCGTCGGGTTCGCATTCGTCTACAAGGACACAACGCCGACGATCCCCACATGATCTGCCGACTTCTCCGATCTGATCTGAAGCTTACCCAGCCGCCTGCGTGGACTGCTACTCGGCCGCCGATTCTTCCATACGACGTCTTTGGTTTCTCCGCTTCGATCGCCGATCGACCGCTCCCACGCAACATGCCGATCCCTCCGGTTGATGTACGGACTCCTCCATTGTGTTGCCGATCACTCCACGTGATGCGTCTACTACTCCGATCGATCCGCCGATTCCTCCGCTCGGCGCCGATTTTTCCACTTGACTCACCGCCGTTCGGCCACCGACTGCACAGGCTGCTGATTTCTTCGCTCGGATGCTGATTCATCGATTGACGGACCGACTACTCTACTCGGCCACAACGACGATTCGTCTCTCCTAACAAGCTAAGTCATATTTTTTATATTTTTTTATAAATATTCTTCGATCTATATATATCTCCATATATTTCTCCATTTGTTTTTCTCCATATCAATGTATACACACAATAATTTTTTTATCCGCCGACCAGCCGCCCGGCTACGCTTTTACTCGAGTTATCCGAAACGACCACGGCCTCGACCTCGACCTACGTGCATGCGGCTCCGCGCTCTACGTTACGGTCGGTCGGCAACGGTTCCTTAGCGACTCTTGTGCACCTACGCGCATTACCGAGGCATGAGCTCCTCCGCGCTATGGGGTATGAGATAGGCGGGGGGGGGTAACAAGATACAAAGCTACTGTTGGAGGGCACTACTCATATTTTCACCATTCGGGTTGCCGACCGTACGTTCTGATTTGCGTTATCCGAGAGACGGCTTTGTTCCCCGGCTTAATCCCGAAGACGTGCATGCAGCTCCGGCTCTGGCGTTAAGGGTCGGTCGAGACGGTGGCTCTCCGGCGACGCCTGTATCCCTACGGCGTGCATACGGCTTCCACGCTAAGCGCTATGGGCTCTGGACTAGTCGGGCTGGTTACAATGCGATGAAAAACCAACCGGTCGTGCTCCACTCATATCAATAGTTTTTTCACCGAAAATGAATATAACATCGCCAATATCACCAATGTTGATTCGCGCCAAATTTTATATTTATTTTTACATCATGTACTACCGGTTCTCCATATTTATTGTAGGGGCCTGGTTCGCCACCGAGCTTATTCTCTACGCTCGGGGGACTAGATCGAGCTAGAAGGACATAAGGACTATCGCCAACCCGTGATTGCACCACTGGCGCTCGGATTCGCCGCCGACCGGTTGGTTGGACTACTCGCCGCTTCGAATTTCATCGCCGACCAGTTTCTCCGACCACTCGGCGCTCATCGCCCCGATCGCCGCTTCGCCCGTCCGTCTCCGCTCGTCGCTGATCGCCGATCGCCGCTCATCGTTAAATCTCCGCTTTCGGCGCTCAACGCCGATCGCCACTCGCCGTTCATCTCCGCTCGGCGCTCAACGCCGATCGCCGCTTCGCCATTCGTCATCGCTTCGCTGCTTTCGCTCGCCATCGCTGTTCGAACGCTCGATTCTTCATGCAAGTGTCACTAGCTACGCTAGTGTGCTATCGAGTTACTCAATGCTTTGTTCGGTTCGAGGTGCCGATCCTGGCGGCACATCGGGGCCTTGATACACACATGACGGCCTAAGCTGGGGGCTGATTATTTATTCGCCTTGGATATTAGAATCTTCTATTCTTTGACCCCGCTACAAGATGCTTTGCTATCTTCCAAGCGAGGCTCGGGGACTACTGGTGTACACGTCACCTCTCGGTCGGTGACTTGACGGGTGTACACGCTCTCTCGACATGAAGAAATCTCAAATTTAATTTTGAGCCCCTTGCATCCTTCTTTGCAAGCCTTATCTCGAATAAGCCCGAGGTCGGCCGACCGCTTCACGCTTGGACTCTCGTCGCCGACCCGGCTTGCTCGAGCTTCATCGCCCGGCCGGTGCATATGACTTCATCGCCCGACCAGCGCCCGACTCCATTGCCGATCACAAACCGGGTCGGATCCTTCGCTTCAACTGTTCGCCTTCGGTTTAGCAACTCGGACCGATTCAAGACGGCGTTGCTTGAAGGATACAAGGCGCTCGGGGACTAGGCGTGGGGGTATAACCCCCTGGTACCCTCAAGATGGTACATGGGCCACGCCATCGGCGGACCGGCCCATGAGTTATGACATCATTGTAATCTAAATTAGTACCACCTCCCATATACTTTACTTGTAATCCCCCCTCCGGACTATATAAGGAGGGACAGGGGGTACCCCATAATCAACGCGAATACATCATAGAACACGTGGATGTACGGTATTACGTCACACTGACGGCCGGAACCTGTATAAATCTTGTGTCTCTGTGCTTGTGTTTGGGTTACCATCTCGTTCTTGATCTCGCGCACCCCACCACCATCATCTCATCTACTACCTTGGGTAACCCCTTGGTAGGTCTGCCGACCGTGATATCGTCGACAATTTCTCCGCAGAACGGGTCCTTAACCACGAGCACGGTACACACCATCTCCCTCACCCGCCGCATGGGGGCGGTGCGCTCGTAGTGTGGGTACCCACTACTTCCCGTCCGGTGTCGCCTCGTCACGGATGATACAAAGGGAGCTTACCGCCATTAGCATGCGATTAGTACTATCCAATAACCTTCTTGACCACGGGATCACCACAACGGACGGTCACCGGGTGGAGTGACTTGCACCAGATGGGCTAGTGCCCCGGTAGTGTCGCCCACTTATGTCGGTTAAGGACCGTCCGTTGTGGTGATCCCGTGGTCAAGAAGGTTATTGGATAGTACTAGTCGCATGCTAATGGCGGTAAGCTCCCTTGTATCATCCGTGACGAGGACGGACACGGGGCGGGAAGTAGCAGTACCCACACTACGAGCGCACCGTCGACGCATGCATGGCGTGAGGGAGATGGTGTACCGTGCTCTCGTGGCTAGGACCCGCTTCTTGCAGGAGAAATACAAGCGTGAGTTGATGTATGTAAGATGTGTAGTCCTCGCATACATCGTGTGGCTAGAAGCCCCAAATGGGTATATTAAGTGATTCGAATCGCCGTTGCTCCACGATATGGGAGACTTGACCAAGCGTCGGCAAAGATCGTAGTAATGATGAAAGTGGTGAGCCCGAAAAGTTTTGAATTCGTTACATGTTTGACAAGTGTTTGCTATAGTAAGGATTGGCTTAATCTCTTTTCGCAAAAGATGTCTTTTGATCTTGCTAAAGCCTCACCTTGATTCCTATTAGCCAAAGATTCCCGAGTATTCTCCTCAATTTTTTTTTTTTGTCGGGTAAGTCTTGCGGAGTACTTTTTTGTACTTTGGTTTGTTAAACCCCACATTGCGGGTGAACCGTGTGAACAAGTGTGCTACGGCCCTTGTTGCATGACGGTGATCGAGGAAGAATCGAGGAAGAGTAAATTGTGTGGCCCTCGGGCAGGACATTTCCGTTGTGTGGTTTGTAAAGTTACTTAATGATACTTCCGCTGTTTTGTCATTATAACACTCGGTTTGTATAAGTTTATCAAATGGTTTGTAAATTAAGTTATTGTAAGTCTTCCGCTACTCGTATTTATGTATGAAAACTGTTGTAATCTTGTGATGTCTCTGTAAGTATCGATCCTGGAGGAATCGTGGTTTATCGGGGGGATCCACCCGAACAACAATCTAGGTTATGTGTTGTACAAGCATAGCCGACGAGGTCTTAGGGACAATGTCGGTGCTTGTGGGCCATATAATTTAAAAGGTTACGCCCACGGCGCCTCCCCGTCCGGCCGCTTCTTGCTTGCACCTCGTGGTGTGCGGCTCTTGCTTCCTCGCGCCACTCGGTCGCCTACTCCCCCCGTTGTGAGTGCCGGAGCCGGTGGTGTTCGCTCCGCTCGTCGTGGCGGCGCCGCCCCTCACCGACCCAAGCAAGGTGTTGAGTGGTGCTCGCGCGCCACTCGTCTTTGGATGCCGTGGTCCTCGCGGCGCCGCCACTTGCCGCTCGTTTTTGCCCGCTCCCTCCCCCGTAACGAGTGCTCATCTTTGGTGGCGTTAAGCTCTGCTCGTCATGTGCGCCTCCCCGCCTGGCCGACCCAAGCGCTGTGCTGGTGGCGGCGGTGCTCGTCTTGGCGCGCCGGTGGCGGCGGTGCTCGCGCAAGCACGTTACTAGTGCCGGATGCTAGTGGTGCTCGCGCGCAGCCCACTCACCACCGGCTCCCATCGGCACAGGCTTTACTCTCCCCATGTTGCAAAAATATATAAAGTGTTTCGAAGTTTTAGAGGTATGTTGCGGTGTTTATCATAAATGTGACAAAAGTAGATCGGAAGATGTTGCACATGTTTCATATGTTGCAAGTGTTTCAGAGACATGTTGCAAAAGTCTGTTCGGGATTTTTTCATATTTTTCATAACTATGTTGCAGCAAGCATGTTTAATCCGGATGTTGCATATGTTTCACACACGTGTTCTAAGTTTTTTATCCGGATGTTGTATATGTTTCACACACATGTTGCAAGCGTTTTATATGGATGTTGCATATGTCTCACCCATATGTTGCAATAATATGTTTTCAAATGTTTCATCTGTGCCCGAAGTATGTTGCATCCAAATATTTCATGTTGCAAGTGTTTCATGAAGGCACGCGAGTAATCGGCGCATGACCATAGCACCAGGGGTGGGAGTGTAGCAGAGCTGGGACCTGTGCGTGTGGCGCAACGAGTTGGGGGTCCTGGTCCTGCCCATGCGAAGAGAGGAGGGGGTCAAGGGGAAGGAGCCGAGCACAGCGGGGGGCACGATGCATGGGGCCAAGTCAGACAAGGGTGGGTTGCGTGGCCATCCTTCGGAAGCGGCAGGCGCAGCATCGAGCGCGGGCTACGAGTTGAAGCCAGGCGGAAGGAGGCAGATTGCGCGGGCGTCCGGACTTGTTCATCTGTCCGGACATCCGGGCGCCAGGACGTCCGTATAAATATACATCTCGAAAAATGCCCAGAATAGGCTAGATCTAGTTTTGGATACACACCACGGTTGCCTACAAGACCGTTCTCAGCGACACAGCAACTTTTGTATTCTTTGGATAGAAAATTAGAAGATAGGGAAAGAATCTGAAGAAGGCTCCTTGAAGAAACTTTGCGGTTTTTGCAATTCATTCATCTTATGTTCGTCGCTTCTCTGCCAGGGAAACGCACTTGCCTTGCTACTCATGCTGAAGCAATTCATTTTCTTTCGCGCCAAACTCAACTCGTCAAGAATACCGGAAGGTGGATTCGCGGTCGCTCAGTTTAGCGCGCTCTTTAATTGAGCTTGTCTAAGCTCGTGTCGTTCCCAACCTCTTTCGCGTGCTCTTCGCCGCAACATCAATGGCGGAGAAGGAAGAGTGCAAGGTCCTCATCGACAAAGCTAGCAACGATGTCGCCGATCCACCACGCGACCAAGACGAGGATGACGAGGACGACGACGATGGCTGGAGCTTCATCGTGCTCCTCAACCTGGTCCTCGGCGGCGTAGCGTGCGAGCGTGCTCCTCCCGACCGCCACGATCCTCGCCTTCGCCATCTTCGCCCCTCTCCTCACCGGCGGCGGCAAATGCACCCGGCTGAACCGCATCGACCGCGGCCTTCGTGGTCCTCTGCGCCAAGTCCTGCGTCTTCTTCCGCGCTCACCGGCGGCTTCCGGCTCCACCTCGGGCGCCTCCCGTGCAGCGTCGCCCACGCCCGCGGGCATCCGCCGTTCTGGCGGCGACGCAGCGGCCCGAGGAGGAAGCAGTGCCGAGGAAAGCCGGAGAGTACAGGCTGCGGTGGTGGACCTGTTCCACACCACTGGCGGCTGGTGGCGTTAAATGGCGTTCGCCGCCTCGCACCACGACATGGTCTGTGCTACTACCCCGGCGTGCCGGAAGGTTGTCAACACCGTGCCGCTCGTGATCGGCCGTGGTGAGCCTCCCTCTTCATGCTGTTCCGTCCGGGAGGAGGCATCGGCTACCCTTTCCTGCTCCGCACCGACCTCGTGTACCTCCACCGCTGAAAACTTAGAAGGCACTCCGGCCGGCCGGCGTGCCGGAAAAGTGTGGGCCGCCGGCCGAATGATCTGAAGTCTGAACGCGTTGCGTGCGACCGTGATTTGTACTTGAATTTTTTTTTTTGACGGAGGAAAACCCTGCTTTTATAAAGCCACAAAAGTTTTACAATACTGGGGTGACCAGTTTACAATGAGAACAGTGAACAGAAATAGGAAAAAAACAGCAGAAGCTGCATCATCACTCCCATAACTACTTTGCAAACGAACAGAGGCAACATCATAGAACATGCAAAGGATTATCTGCTACATTCACAGAACATGTCCAGATCGTCATAGGACTCCTTCCACCTCCATCTCTTTAGTACGATTCCAGAAATCCTCCAACCATCTCTTCACCACCTTGTCCTCAATGAAGTGTGAGTCTTGCTCTTTTAGCCAAATTCTCCATTTCTGTACAAATTGAAAGATTTTCAGGAAGATCTCATTAGAAGATTTTGGGAACCTCTTCTCAATCCCCATTTTGTTTCTAACATTCCATAATCTCCACGACCGTGATTTGTACTTGAATTCAATTCACATGTATGGAATTTTTTTTACATGGTTTGCAATGGTTCTCTTGTGAAATTTGTGCCAAAATGTATGCACATCTTTATTAATTGCCTTTCTCATTCAGTGCAAAGCGGCAAGAATGGCAGGGGGAAATGTCCCAGAAGCAATTTGAGTGTAGCTGTAGCTGTTGCCCCAGACATGTTGCTTGATCGATCATTCATCCGCGTCCGGGTTCGGCTCAAGGCCTGCAATTTGCTTCAGTGGCTTCCAAACAAAACTTCTCCTGCACGCGTCAACAGGATCACATAATAATGGTTTAGCTACAAGTGTTCGTTCCAGTGTGGGAAATTAAACATGAACGGAGATAGAAATGCATGTACCAGTTGCCGCATTCTGCGATGACCCTGACTTTGGGGCGGATGTCTGGGAGCATGGCCAGGAACTGGAGCTCAGCCTTGGACAGAACCTGCATGTATATCAGTGGACAGAAGAAGAGGTTCAAGAGCAGAGCACTCAGTAAAAAGTCCCTCCCGATCGATGGAATTGCGTGCAAGCAGAAGCAGCCCCTGCACCTTGGCTTCCATGATCCAGACGACGAGGCCTTTGGCGTCCGGGTGCAACAGGCTGAGCCTGTAGTCCACCTCCGGCGGGAAGTACCACCGCGCCACCGGCTGCCTCCCGAGGCTAGGCTGCAGTCACGGCACCACCACTCCGACCGAGTCAGTTCTTCGACCCGCCGCTCCGCTCCTCGTCGGCGCCGCCGCCGACGAATGGACACGGAACAACAACAGCAAGAACAAGAACAAGAGCAAGAACAAGAACAAGATGTGCGTGCGTACCGGGCAGACGGGGTGGACCTTGGTGAGCGTGGTCTCCGGGTCGCCGAGCCCCCGCGCGGAGAGGTCGAGGAAGTAGTAGCCCTGGTAGCGGAGGCGGTTGAGGTAGCGGCCCTCGTAGCCGCCCTCGTGCGGCGGGTAGATGGCCAGCGCCTTGTGCGTCTCCACGTCGTCCAGCCACTTGCCTATGTCCGGCCGCACCAGGTCTCCGCCCACGAAGTCCAGCAGCGAGCTGCGCACGGACACCGCCCCCCGGCCGCCCGCGGCCCGCCGCGCCGGCCGCTGAGGAGCGAGGGCGCCGGGACCGGGGACACGGGCACGGACACCGTGCGCGCCGTCGCCGCTGCTGCCGACCACATCCTGCTGCCTCTCCCTGCCTGAGGCCGCCGTGTGTGTGGGTGGGGTGGGTGGGGAGTGGGAGTCGCTTGCTTTTGAGGCTGTGGCGGGAAGATGGCTTGCGGTAAAGCGAGGGGTCGCGGATAAGCCAGCAGTCGAGGCTGTCCGTTGGTTCTGTCAGCCGCATCGACCAAGACAAGACTGAAGGAGCCGAGTACATGACCAATTATGGCTTTATAAAAGCAGGGTTTTCCTCCGTCAAAAAAAAAAAATACATGACCAATTTGGCTAGTTTGAAAATTCCAATCACTGTTTATCTAAAATCAAAATTATGCATTTTGTGAAGTTATCAAAATACAAAATGAACTTCAGTGTTGCGTTTGTCTCGTCAAGATGGTCGAAAAAAACATATATGTAACGCCTATTCCGAAGTCCGGACGATGAATTAGAGTAAAATTTAAGTATCTAGAGGTGTTATCTAGATCTTCAAAATTTTGAAATGCATTTCAGAGGTGTTATCTATGACGTTTGTGGAATTTTTAATATTATATGATCGTCATGCGTCTAAATTAACTCGCATCATAATTGGCTGTGCTCTATAAATTGACTTATTAGCATACATCTACAAGAAAAAGCAAACGTTAGGAATTTCAAAGGAGCAAGTTGAACCATAAGCTTTGTGTGTATACGAGCCTGTTACAACCACATATACAAAGAGGTCTACAACTCAGACTC
>JADLZL010006991.1:0-88793 GCA_015844335.1 Chrysopogon serrulatus | reverse complement strand
AAATATGCCGGAATGCGCTTGCTCGGTATATATGAGCATGCGGCCCGTGGCCCGGGGGTACGGCCCGAAGCACGGTTTTTCGGCACGGCCCAAGAACGGCACGGCCCGATACTATATGGGCCGGGCCGGTACGGCACGAAGCATAGGGCCGTACTTGGACACGTGGGCCGACACGGTTTTTCACTCGAGCACGGTTTTTCACTCGAGCACGTGGGCCGACACGGCACGGCACGTAATTTAGAGATGGCCCGTTGACGGCCCGTTGACCACCTCAGCCTGCTAAGAGCCCACCACCATGCCTCATCATCCTAACCCTAACTCAGGCCACACCAATTGGCTCCACGCCCACTGCACACCACTCGATGGCGTCTCGGTGGCCTCCCTCGCGGTCTTGCGATGGCGGCCTCTGGGCGGTAGCGGCCTGGCGGCAGTGGCGGCCCCCTTGGCCAGCGGCGGGATGGTGGCGGCCTCCGTGCGCGATAGCGGCGGCGGCGGCGCCCGCCCAGCGGGTAGCGACAGGGGCGGTGGTGACGTCCGGCGCGCCACCAGCGCAGCCCCGCGCGTCCGTCCGTGCGGCGGCGACGCCCACACTCGGCGTCGACGGTAACAGCACTCGCGTGGGCCGCGGGTCGGCCCAACCTGCTATATGGGCCGTGCTTTTCGGGCGGCCCGGCATAAAAAAATCGCCCACAGGACAAGGTCTAGGCCAGCAGTAGGGCACGAAGCCCTACTGTGGCCCGGCATGGTGGCCCTAGGGCCCTTTAGGGTCGTGCCAGGCACGGGCCAGGACTGGGCCGGGCTGTGCCGGCCCGACGGCCCGTTGCTCATATATACTGCTCGGAGATCCCCACCTGTCACCGACTCAAAAGTCAAAACCCACGAGCGAGTTCGAATAGGATTCGAGTCGTCGAGCCCGAGCCGCTCGGCCTCGGGAGAGCCTGATCCCGCCAAAGCCGCAAGCCGGAAAATATAACCGCAGGCGGCAGACGACGCTCTCCCTCCGGCACTCCCGTCTCTCACCCACGCTCACCACGAGCACGATCGCGATCTCTCCGACCTCAATCTTCCTTCCCAACCGCCGAGGATCGATGGCCGCTGACGGGACACCGCTCCTGCGCGTGAGCGCCATCGTCCCCACCATGGTGGCGAACGACCACCGGATAGGCGAGCTCGCAAGCCGGCGAGACAGCGTCGCGGCGAAGAGAGCCCGCGGTGGGGCCCTGGAACGTCGGGAGAAGACCGACGTGGCGCGCGGGTGGTCGTCCGCGGTCGTGGAGCGCGGCCTCGCCCTGCGCCGTCGAGGCAGCGGCTCCGCGTCCTTCTGCCGCCCCCACGGTGGCTTGGCCGTCGGCACCGCCGTCGCCACGGCCATGAAAGAGCGGCGCGGCCGTCGCCAAGAGGCCGATGACGAGTCTTGTACGCTGATCGGAGACGGAGCAGAGGCGGAGGAGCCAGTGGTTGATCCGGGCGTCGCGTTCTTCTGCCTCGCCGTCCTCTAGTCAGGCTGTTCCGCACAATAGTGTCGATTGGTTGCATTGACTGTGTTCTGATTATTTATTTAGTTTCTAGACTTATGAGTTCATAAATACTTTGTTGGCACTACGGTATTTGTAAACTTAGACTTTGTTTAGTTCATGGTTGAGTTGTTGTAATCGCTTCAAGCGACAGATTAATCAAAGCAATGGAGCAGATTTTGTGCTCCTTTTATTCTAAATTATTCTAAATTCTATAAATATAAGTCATCTAGCTTTTTAGATACATGCTTTTACTTTGCATAGTGTAAACAAAAAGCTCTTGTAAATTATATAGTTGTGATATTGTCTTGCGTTACTGCAAACTTTGTTTTGGAGAAGTGGTGAGTCGATCATGTATCAGAGACATAACAAATCCTACTCTTAGGAAAAATGCTGTGGTATTGAATACCAGATTATCTATCTGCTATCAATTGGTAATACAGTTGGAACAACATGAGCATCGCATCAAGCCGATCCTAGAAGTTACGGGTGTTTGCACTCTCTTATCCTGTTTGAGTTATAGAATGGGTTATATCCACTTGTCCTTAACTAGATGAATTGATGATAAACCACCTTACCTAGAATGAAGTAGTTTCTCTTTTTTTTTTTTTTTTTTTGAACCAATGAAGTAGTTTCTCGTAACAAACACAAATGATCAACCTGATAGTAAGTCTTTGTCTCTTTGACTAGTCTCTAGACTCTGGTTTGCTGGACAGCTTGAGTTCCATGCGCCATTGTGGTGTGGCACTTATCAGGGCTGGTTACTATATAGTAATAGTAGTCCTCCCTCCATCTCAAAAATACATGTCCTTTTCATATCTTGGAAAAATACTTTTATTAAATATATTTTAAAAATATTACTATTTATTATGGCATATAATTAATTCCATCTAAAAGGTCTTTAGATTTAGTTTTTTAATAAATTTTTTAATAAAATTATTTAAAAAATATAGATATTACACATATTTTTTTACAAATCAAAATAGACTTGTAGCACAAAAATCTAAAACAACAAAACAACAGTTAATTTGTGACAGGAGTAGCTCGATGAAGTTTCTCCAGGCCTCCAGCGAATATGCCGGTCTATGTGTCGATCGTCTATGGGCCAATCATAGTGTCAGAAGCTCCTATTTGATACTGTTTCATTTCGCATGTACAAGCAAACCACTTGAGACCTACATTTTTTAATATCCAAGCCTCTACCGATGGGATTCTCATACACGGTGTGACAACATTTTCCATGTAGAAGTTGATCCAACTTGTTTTGCAGCGGTTGCGGCTATATGATTCTAACAGTGCCCGCTGAGACAGCTTGCGGCAGCAGAAGCAGCCACAGCGCTGCTGCAGAAAGCACTACCGAACAGGCCAGCTAATTTTCCTCAAAAAAAAAAAAAAAACAAACAGGCCAAGCAATACCAAACAGGCCTGAATGATGTCTTTGAAACCCTTTTGAAAGATAAAAAAAGGAAGAAAAATATCCATGGCCGTATTTGAAAACCAAAGAAGAAATTTTGTCTAGCCTTTCTGATTTCTGATGTAGAGACGGGGTACTTTTTCACTTCGCAAACCTTTCATTCATGTAGAGTGAAGGCAAAAATCTTGCCGAATCAGTGCAGGTAAATTTATATTTAAAGATGAGTCCATGCGACACTTCCAACAAGCTCATTTCTCATGGTGCATCTAGAAATCTAGATCCCAGAGAAAACTACGTTTGCAGCCAATCTTCTATACGAGTCCATATGGCTTGATAGAAATCGGTCTAGCAAGACTGCGACAGCTATCGGGGGGCTGATGTCCTGGCCGGCCATATGGCTCGACCAGCAAAGCACTTCGATATGTCCAAGCCGTGCAGATCCAACGAGAGCAAGGGACAAATTCGCGTTCTTAAGGTTATAGGAACCATCACAGGAGCAAGCACGCAGATACAATTATCAAATACTGCTCACATATACTCCATGGCATATCAAGCAGTGCAGTTGAACAAGTCTTTGTGGTGGCGAAAGAGGGCAGGTGGTAGCATACAGCATGCTACCAACAGAAGTACTACTACATACGCGAATACAATAAGCAAACCATAGGCAAGCTCCAGCTTGAAAGAAAGACCAGGTCCAGAGAGGGGTACAAATATGCGGCACGGTCAAGACCACCTTACTCGTCGTGGATGGCCTCCTCCTCGTCCTCGTACTCCGCCTCCTCATCAGCAGTGGCATCCTGGTACTGCTGGTACTCGGACACCAGATCATTCATGTTGCTCTCGGCTTCAGTGAACTCCATCTCATCCATGCCCTCACCAGTGTACCAATGCAAGAAAGCCTTCCTCCTGAACATAGCAGTGAACTGCTCACTCACACGGCGGAACATCTCCTGGATGGAGGTGGAGTTGCCAATGAAGGTGGAGGCCATGGAGAGGCCACGTGGCGGGATGTCACACACACTGGACTTGACATTGTTGGGGATCCACTCGACGAAGTAGGATGAGTTCTTGTTCTGGACATTGATCATTTGCTCATCCACCTCCTTAGTGCTCATCTTTCCACGGAACATGGCCGAGGCTGTGAGGTAGCGGCCATGGCGTGGGTCAGCAGCACACATCATGTTCTTGGCATCCCACATCTGCTGGGTTAGCTCAGGGACAGTAAGAGCACGGTACTGCTGTGAGCCACGCGAGGTGAGTGGCGCAAAGCCAACCATAAAGAAGTGCAAGCGAGGGAATGGAATCAGGTTGACTGCGAGCTTGCGCAGGTCAGAGTTCAGCTGTCCTGGGAAGCGCAGGCAGCAAGTGACTCCGCTCATTGTTGCACTGATCAAGTGGTTCAAGTCTCCAACTGTTCAGAAACAAAAATATGTCAGAAACTATTCAAGAATTCATCATTATAAATTGCTACATGCTATCTGTAAATAATCAGAATTACTCAGTAAGTACAAAGCATATAGAATGAATAGCCAATGTGTAAACAGGTGTGAAGTCATTTTATCTGATCAGCCAAGGTTATCAATTATATAACTAAGCTAATTTTCTGTAACTACAGAACAGCACATCGACAAGGACAGCCATGGATAAATAATGAGTTGGCTTAATTGATGCATAGGACAATTGCAAAACATTAATTAAAACATTTTCAACACAGGATAATTGAACTTGAGTTTAAATCAACTCACAGCTAGGTGTTGTAAGCTTCAGAGTACGGAAGCAGATGTCATAAAGCGCCTCATTGTCAAGAACCATGCACTCATCAGCATTCTCAACAAGCTGATGGACAGACAGTGTTGCATTGTATGGCTCAACAACAGTGTCTGAGACCTTTGGTGAGGGAAAGACAGAAAAGGTGAGCATCATCCGATCAGGGTACTCCTCCCTGATCTTTGAGATGAGAAGGGTACCCATTCCAGATCCAGTGCCTCCTCCAAGGGAATGGCAGACTTGGAAGCCTGTACATAGCAAGTTAAGAAAATTAGTAAGTTACAGCCGAATCAAGTTAAATTACACTGTACACAAACCAAGAACTTCTGAATGTTATCATAGTAACCCTATACACAAACCAGATACAGAAAATCCCTATACACAAACCAGATACAGAAAAAATCCAGCATATTTTAACTTCATTTGCATTAAAGCAAAAACCAGTGAAAGGCAGTGTGGTCCAATATCACATATTCCATATGACACTTTTAAACAGCTTTTCAGGCATGAAAGAAATCAAAAAAAGAGTTAAACTCACAAATCACAAACCTAAATTAAATTCCGATTGCTTAAAAAACTAGATCCAGTGACAAAATCAATATTGGAAAACTGATTAATGTCATTACACTTAACAGCAAAAAAAACACACACACAGTACAGGCAATACATATAGATGAATCCTAAAGTAGTATAGTAGTTAACAAAACAAAGACAAGGGGTAGATATAAATAATTAGTATCAACAATATAGTATACTAAAGTTTACTTGCCAACAATCAAGTAACTACATCAAAGCATGTTTAAAAGCTAATTAATCAGACATTATGGTGCCTTCCAAGAGTAGTAGACAAAATCGGAGATGAAAGAAAGTGCTCTTATCAGATCTAACACACATCATAGCAATCACACAGGCATAATTAACAGTGTGCTTTCAGGTCAAAAGAGAATCAACAGTAAGCATTTAAGGGTGATAAGAATGAAATGGACCTTGGAGGCAGTCGCAGTTCTCAGCCTCTTTCCTCACAACGTCAAGCACGGAGTCGATGAGCTCCGCGCCCTCAGTGTAGTGGCCCTTGGCCCAGTTGTTGCCGGCGCCAGACTGGCCGAAGACGAAGTTGTCAGGCCGGAAGATCTGGCCGTACGGGCCGGTGCGGACGCTGTCCATGGTGCCGGGCTCGAGGTCCATGAGCACGGCGCGCGGCACGAAGCGGCCGCATGAGGCCTCGTTGTAGTAGACGTTGACGCGCTCGAGCTGGAGGTCGGAGGTGCCGACGTAGCGTCCGGTGGGGTCGATGCCATGCTCGTCGCAGACAACCTCCCAGAACTTGGAACCGATCTGGTTGCCGCACTGGCCGCCCTGGATGTGGAGGATCTCCCTCATGGCTGGATCTGGTAGCTGCAGGTAGGAGGGGAGCAGACGGGTGGTTAGTAGCGAGAAAACGATGGACACATTACTCCGAAGTGGTAGTGGAGAACCAGATCTATGGAGGTATAACAAGCTCCGGCACGAAATCAATCAGATCTGGGAATAATAACAAGTAAAAAAACGCAAATAAAAAAAAAAAGAGGATTGCAGAAAACTTGAAACAGTGGTTGTAGCACCACGGGGAAGTGAGCAGCAGCTTGAGATCTATCCTAAAATTCTATAAGAATACATCAGAGAAGCGCGTCACCTACGAACAAAACCAAATCCCTAAATCCCAAAATACGAACCGACAACTATTTTTTTGAAAGCGACGAACCGACAACTCTTAGCATCCCGAAACATCATATATGATTAATGATCTCATAATAAAACGCCGAAACAAAATTTGGAGCGGTGCAGATCTAAGAAAAAACATAGCCGCGCCAGCAGCGAAGCAAACCGCAACATCCCCTCAAAATCTAGCCCCAAAATTTAAACCTCACAAAACGAAACCTAAAAAAGTCCCCAAATCCGCTACCACCAGACACAAATCCACCACTGGAACACGAAACGAAACCAAGAGTCGTACTCAGATCAGACGCAAGCAACAAGGTACTATGGCCCAAGGATTCCGCCGCATTACCTCACCGAAGAAGCGAGTCGGCCGTCCAGATGAGGGAGAGCGGGGGAGGGGAAGGGAGTGTGGTAAATGAAATGAGCGAGTGGCTAGAAAGGGGGCGGATTTTATAGTGGGCGCGGGGGCTAGGGCACCGGATCAGGCGGCCCAGTCCGCGTTCCCTCCGGCGCCGCCGTCGGCCGTCGGGGGCCGTCCGATCGTTCCCATCGGACGGACGGCAGCGTCGGGTTCGAAAACGGCCCGTTTGGCGCTTGGATTTTGAAATTTTTCGAATGTCCTGTTCCGAGCCGGGGGAAATGACGGCGTTGCCCCGGCTCCCCCCGCGGGACGGAACGGTTGTTGCGGTGTGACGTTACTGCCCCGGGCGCGTCTCGGCGTTTTGTTTGCTTCTGGTTTTGCCGGCCAAGGATGGGCTGTCAGACTGTCTCGTTTTTATTTGGTAAATATTGCGTACATGGCCAAAAAAAAAAAAAAAAATCGAACATCAGGCCGTGACGCCGTGTATCTTTGCTATCCAAATTTTTATATTTTTTTTATTTATATTTAATACTGGATTTTGGTCACTAGATCCGGGCCAGGAGTGTTATTCTGTTATAATTCATGATAATTTCTTAGAATTCACTGAGGACACTTTTTATCTTGTTAACTAAAAATAACTAAAACCAATATACGTGTTTGGTTTTCAGAAATAGGATGTTCGTCTCATCACTCTTCAATTTTTTTGTTTGATTGACCAAATGGAATGGGTTAATCCATCGTTAGCTCATTCCATACAAGCTACTTCCTTTATCCTAAAAAATAGTACAACTAGTTGAGTTAAACATTTTGTGAGTTTGACCAAGGCTATATGAAGTGGGCATTGGTATTTAATTATTTATGATACTAAATAAATAAATATCATTATATTAAACATCTAATATTGATATGTACATGTAACATGAGTACCACCATCAACTTGACACTCTGCAACGACTAACAAGTCCTTGTCTGACGTGGACAAGTACAATACATGTTGAATTGGACTACACTCATCAAATGCGCTCCTCCCCTCAAAATTTGTGGGTGTCTTTGGTTCACTTCCACTACCAAGATTGATTAGCAAAATAACCCAAGCTAGATGTAGTCAACTCTAGCTAATGCAACAAGCACTTATTTGGTTGCTTTGTTCTAGATAAACTTTTTTTAGAAAAGGGAATATATTAAATATCCCAGCTTCTGCATCGATTGATGCATATAGCTGTTCCTTATTACAATCGTTTCAATCGTTTCAACTCCAAATGTCAAACCAAGGAATCACAAAAATAAAGTGTTGAGCCATAACTCAGGAAAAATAATAAGGATGTAGCACTAAATAGCAATCCTATTGCTAAATCTCCAGTCGTGCCTTACAAACACTTGTAGCATGACTGTCTCAATAGCCCGACACCCCATCTTCATTGAGTGGCGAAGCTCCTCCTTCTGAAGAAGAGACCAAAATCGGATCCAGTGTGTCGCTTTGAAGATAACCTGCAAATAAGATGGTGCTAACACCTTATTAAACACAACCTCATTCCGAGTAAGCTAAAGCGCTCAACAGATTGCACTTGCTCCCACTAATATTTGAGATTTAATAGATCTATCCAACCCTACCAACCAATTTGTAAACATATTGTGTACACTACTTGGAGGTTTTAGGTTGAAAGATATTTGAATAATTCTCCACATAAATTTTGCATAATGACAATCAAAAAGCAAATGTTGAATTGATTCTTGGGCTGAACAAAAACAACACTTCGTGTCACCTTGCCAATGTCGTATAACTAAATTATCTTTTGTTAAAATGACACCCTTATATAAATACCACATAAAAACTTTAATCTTAAGTGGTAGCTTTAATTTCCATATCAATTTATTAAATGGCACACCTAAACATTTAGTAACGCTCTATACATAGAACTGACTGAGAACACCCCATTTTGATGTAGCCCCCAAACAAAACGATCTATGGTATTTGAAAGATGAATTTATGCAACCATGAGCACCACATTGTGCCAATCTCGCAAGTTATTCCCTACTAGAGATCTCCTGAAAGCTATATTCAGAGGAGTCGTTGACAGTGCTGTCCGAACAGAAGCGCTTTTCTTTCTCACAATATTATATAATGCCGGAAAGATCAAATTTTAGGGGACGCGGCGTTATCCAAGCATCCTCCCAAAATCGAACGTGGGATCCGTCACCTAGATCAAACCTGCCCAAAGAGAGGAACTCATCCTTAACCACCAAAAGGCTGGTCCAAAACTGAGAGTCCCTAGGCATGGATTGAACCTGAGTTAAGGTTTTATGGCATAAATACTTCTTTCGAAGTAGCTGTTGCCATAGTCCATCTTCATTTAACAACTTAAAAAACCATTTGCTTAGAAGACATCTATTATGAACATCTAGATTGAGAACACCCAACCCACCTTGATCCTTTGGCAAACACACTACTTTCCACCCTGATAGCCTATATTTTTTCTTGTGCTCAGTTCCTTGCCAAAAGAACCGCGATCTGAAATAATCTAACTTCTTCAACACCCCTCTAGGCAACTTCAAAAAGGACATCATAAACATAGGAAGACTACTAAGGACCGAGTTGATAAGAAAAAGTCTCCCTCCAACTGACAGACACTTTCCTTTTCAACCGCTCAGTCTCTTCTGAAATCTTTCCTCTACATGTTTCCAATCCTTATTTAAGAGTTTCCTATGATGCATCGGAATATCAATGTATCTAAACGGATATGAACCCATATTGCACCCAAAAATTTGCATATAATCTAGATGAATGTCCTTGGCCTGCCCATAACAAAACAACTCACTCTTATAAAAATTGATCTTAAGCCCTGATAACTGCTCAAAAGCAGAAAGCAAAAGCTTCATGTTTTTGGCCTACTCAATATCATTATCCATAAAAAGAATGGTGTCATCTGCATACTGAAGGACAGAAAGTCCATCATCTACAAGGTGAGGGATAACACCTCTCACTTGGCCATCTACTTTGGCTCGAGCAATTAAAATTGCAAGCATATCAACCACTATATTAAACAAGATAAGAGATAACGGATCCCCTTGCCAAACTCCTTTTCTTGTTTAAAAATAGTGTCATATATTATCATTCACTTTAACTGCCACACTCCCTCTAGTCATGATCTTGGAAATCCAATCACACCATACCGGAGAAAAGCCCTTCATCCTGAGAACTTGCTGAATAAAAGGCCACTTTAACTTATCATATGCTTTTTCAAAGTCTAATTTTAAAATAACACCGTCCTGGTGTTTCCTATGTAACTCATGGATTGTTTCATGTAATATAACAACACCTTCCATTATATAACGTCCCGGGATGAAGGCAGATTGAGATGGACCTACCAGCTTATCCGCTACTTTCAAGATTCTATTGTTTAAAACCTTTGTAAAAATTTTGAAGGAAACATTTAGCAGGCATATGGGTCTATATTTTTGTATTCGAGTTGCCTCAGATATCTTGGGTAGGAGAGTAATTACTCCAAAGTTAAGACTATGAATGGGCAGTCTCCCTTGGACTAGTTATATTTTGCTTGGCTGCCAGATTAGTTGAGTGCATTCACCTCATCTTTGTTAAGGTGAGTTCACCTCCATTTTCTCTGGCTCAAGCATTTTATTGAACTGGCCAAGCCACTCCACAAACACCGTGGAGGGGTAGCAGGCTGGTTTTTACATAGACCTATGGGTGTATCATCTGCAACAACTCCCTTCGAACGCAAATGCAATCATAAACTTAGAAAAAACTAAAAATCAAATTCAAGAAAATTGTAATATAGAAACACGGAGAAAACATTTCTTTTGCATGAAGTAGGCCAACAACTCCCTCGAAGTGTAAATGCAGTCATTTTTAGCAGCTTCCTCAATGTAGCAGTGATACACACCCATCGTGAAGTCGAAGCCACTAGGGACGAGACTTATGTCATCGTGTGTGAATGAGACAAATGGTGGCGACACATGGGGCCAAGCTATGTGGCGATGTGTGGGCCCAAGCAGCACAAAGCGGTATGTGTGCTTGGCAGCTTCACAACAACACAGGTGAGACATAAGTGGTGAAGATGGCGGTCACATAGCTCTATTATGGCTCAATGAAAATACTTGCCTTGACCATTCCCACAAGCCACGCTTTAACACCCTAAAGAGGTATCTAAACATGAGGGGGTCGCATTAGCTAAGCCTGGAAAGGCCCTAAGCCACCCATCCAAACACATCCTATATGCATTGACCTATGTCTGACTTCATGAGATCTCCAACCTAGTAACCTACGACTTGCTCGACCGATGGAGCTGACTACCAGTGCCATGGCCATTTGTAGCCCCGTTGAAGGTCCGAATAGTTTGCTAGGTGGTCAGATCAGATATTACCAACTTCTGCCATTATATAAGACAACTTAAATAACCTCTAAATTTGCATATAAATTCCCTGCTTCTACTTTTATGGAAAATAATGCAAAGGAACACCAAATTTGTCTATTATGAAAGATAATATAAAATGATCCCTTTAATCTATATCTAAATTACTCTCACTTTTATCTTTACTAAAAAAACTAAAATAACCCTCATTTTACATCCAAATATCAATATAAGCTATTAAGAAAAAATGATCCATAACCATAAATTACGACACATGGTTTCTAAATTACATACTTCTACCACTATTTAAAACTAGTCCTAAATTATATGTGCCATATTTAAGCCACATATGTGTCACCATGACTTGAACTAATACCAAAATTGGTACTTTGTTATAATTAATATATCAAAGGTTGAACCCAAAATATAGATTCGTGAACGTCATGAAACGGATGCTACAAAAGTTGATATAACTTAAGCTCATATACCAACTAAATATACATTAAAAATTCAGGTACGCAAAATATAAAGAATGAAAATATATGGAGTAACTCTAGAGATTACAATGTAAGTATTGTGATAGAAAACGAATGTAGAGATTAAGGGTCCATTTGGTAGGGATCTAGATTCTGGTAGAAACGTTTCAGATCTAAATTTTCTTAGAAAAGCCATGTTCACTTATCTTATCACCGGACTTATCAGCCATTTAAAGTTTTAAACAGTATTTTTCTCTCACACCAAACTAGCCGACTTGTCTTATCAGCTGACTTATTCCACCAGCTGAACACCCCCAAAATGTTTCGGGTGGCGAATCAGAATCACTAGACCATTTGTCCGCAGAATCAGAATCACTATGAAACTAGATTTTTCAGAGATTCATATTCGTAGGCACAAAAGTGAGAATCACTTGGAACCATTCAAGCTAGAAACGTGTTTCATCCATATGTCGTTTGGCATGGTTTCTACTTATTCTCAAAAGAATCGAAACTGATTCTACGTGCCAATCTCACTCTAAGACATAATTGCATCCATTAATTTCATTAATAAAGGCCTTGATAGTATTTATTTAACATCATAATTTGTGTTGGAACATGGGTAGATACTTTATACTCCCCAATTGTTAAAAGAATAGAAATCTCACTTACCAACAAGTCAAACAAGTATCACTAGATTAATCATAAAATATGGCTTTTTTATTCCATTTTCATAACAAAGGCTTGTTTAATGTTCCTTCTCCCCTCTCCTCCCCTCCCCCCTTCCTTCCCTACCCCTGTATTTTTCCCCGTTTGGTGGGTTTCTTTATATAAAAAAAAAAAAATAGAAAATATATTTTCAATCATTTTTGAATCATTTGACCCATTGGAAAGCAAGACTTACATTTTAGAGTCATAGGGAGTAACAAAACATAAAAGGTGTAGCAGACTGATGCTATACCTAACAACAATGCAATCCTAGTTATGGTTAAATTATCTGAAGTTTCATCAAATTTATAGAAAAAATATTAATACTAAGACATTGCAAAGATATATAATAAAAATGAATAATATATGAATTATAAATATAATATTGTATAAAATTTGGTCAAACTCAAGATACTTTAACTTCTTGCTATATTAAAATTATATTTCTTTATGCGTAATCCTTGCATCTAAAAAATAATGTAATTGTATATAGATATATATATATATATTGGACATGCATGTTGTCAAGGTTTATATCGAGAAGGAATTGTATTTTATTTCGTCGGAGGGAGCTGCGCCGAACAAAAATATCGCAGAGGGGGCACATTGGTCATCTCGCTGCGAAGTGACAAACATGGCGATGGATACGGAGGAGCAGGCGAGGAGCGTCCATTTGGCTTGAGCTTACGCAATAATCATTGTAGTCAAGCAGCAGATTTGACCTTTCTGCCCGAGCACGGAGCAGATGAGATGAGCTTTCCTCCTCCAATGCCAAGGGGGATTTTATTTATCCGCCGGCGACGCACTGCTGACACGGTGACTGACCGAGGCACCGGCACCGATCGAGCGGCTCCTCCTCCCATATGGTCCGCAGCACACCGTACCAGCGAGCACATGGCTACGGGCACACTCTGTCCTACCACGGTACTGCACCACCAACGAACATGTGCATGAAAGGCCGGCCACGCAACAGGATCTCAATCGATCCCATCGTCCCAGCTGCTGCATCATGCATCATCTTTTTATTTTTCCGTTGCCTTCTGTTGCTTGACAGGGTTAAAAGCATTTAATTTTGATTGCTCCGTTTTCCTATGTGCTAAATTCTTTTGACTCCTCCTTAAAAAAAATTTCTTTTGACTCCAGCTTGATGAACAGTGCAGTGGCATGGGACTGAAGGGGCGCAAATGAGGCTGATTAAGGTCTTGTTTGGACCCATTACCTGGTAATAGTAATGGTAGTAGCATCTAAGTATAACATTAGTTATAGCTGGTTTGATTCAACTAGTAAAATATTTATTACAACTATATATCTGGGCTAACAATTTGCTGAACTCGCGCACTCAGTACTGTAGTCAGTAACGCAAGGGCACAGCAGAGCGGCCGGCATACTGACCATGACCGAGTGGTTCTAAATGTAACCGGGCAGGTTTTTAAGGTGAATCGCTTAAAACAAGGCTCAATCATTGTAGGTCGACAGTCCCTCCCATCCAAAATGCCGCGCTGTGATGTGCTCTGCTGTGGCGTGCACGAGGTGAGCCGTGAGTCCGTGAGACCAGGATGGCTGGCACCCGGCCGGCAGATCCAATCCAGATCAGGAATGTGAGGTTATTCTCGTGCTCTCCCTCACCCTCAGTCCCCCATGCGTAATAATGCACTAACTAATGTATGTATGATCACTGATTAGCAGCAGTCAAGAGCTCACTCTCACAGCCTACAGCCAGTGGTGCCACCACACTCAACAGTCGCAGCGCAGGCATCAAACAGGACATCCCCGCTGGCTGTGTCGAGGTCGAACCCATCGATCAGCCGAGGCCGGGCGTCGCTGGCCCCAACCGCGACCGCCCGGTCCGCCTCGGCCCTCAGCCCGTGGAACCGAACGTGGATGCCCCCCCCCACGCCGCCTTTGCGTGCTGTTCAGTCCATCGCGCATCTCCATCTCCAGCTCAAGTTCTGACCCGATCAAGGCCTGCTGCCTGCATTTTTTTCCTTTCTGTTCTGCGCGCATGTGGCAACACCAGCGAGCGAGACTGTGAGTGACGGACCGGGTGAGACTGTGAGTGCGGCAGCGCCAGTCCGTCCACGAGCGGGTCACATGCGCGGGCGCAGGGCAAGAAACAGCACCGAGGGGCAGTGGGCGCAGCCACATGTGTGCCCGGTTGGCGCCGTGCGGCTCGGCAGCCACTTCCTTTCCTTTTTCCTCGGTGTACTGTACCGTATGTGTTGTTTGTGTCCACAAGCCGAGCGTCGATGCGTTTCTGTTGGTATAGGGACACTCATCATCATGACATCTGCTTGTCGCCGCACGGCGGCGGCCCGCCGGTACGGTAGGGCCGTAGTAGGGCTATGCCAATGCAGAGCAGTGTCGTTGAGTCGAGCAGTGGATGTGCATGGACGGGACCATTGGGACGGCACGGCAGTAATTCATGTGGCAAAAAAATAAAAAAAAAACTGGGGTTTCTAGTCCTCGACAGACATTGATCGGTACGTACGTGTGTGCTAGGTACTGCCAAATCGCATAGAAAGCCAGCCCTACTCCGTTCGCATAGATAGAACCAGGGAGCGGAGCATCGTGCACTCCTGCCACGCATCAACGCATGTGATACGCTTAATCATGGCATGGAATGGCAAAACGGCAAGGCTCTCTCTCTCGTTCGTCCAGGCTGCTCCTGCGGTCGGTCACGCAAACCGCCGGGCGGTGCGTGACACGCCCGGCCGCCGGAGGAACGGGTGGTGCCAGGCGCCACACCAACACGGCGTCTTTTTAGCCACTCACCACCACCCCCCCTGAAAGTTGGGAGTGCGCCATGGCAGGAGCCCGGAGGAAAAGATTTTTCAACCGAAAGTACTGAACGCATCGGCAGATTCGGCATCGCTCAATGCGGCACGCTTCGGCTTTGACAGGGTCGATTGACCAACCTGCGTCGCGTCGGCGTTGCCCATCGGAAAAGATGACCGGCGCATGCAGCCCCCTGCCTTGCCGACAAAACTGGCCTTGATATTTCGCCACCGACTGGTTTGATGCCCCCACTTGATATGATACTTTGCCCAATAGACCAACAGTGGTGCGTCCGCGAGTGTACTGCTAGCGAGCAATCGCTAGTCACGGTGCATGAGCAAGAGTCGACCAGTGCGATTCTGCTCCGGTTTTCGACGACGGTGTCGATCCAGATTCCAGGCTGAGCTCGTCGTACAGTACACATCAGGCGGTAGAGATGCGTGGATCAGATCAGATGAATGATAGGCAGGCAGGCAGGCAGGCGTTCAACCGCAGGCACATCACACCGCACATGGGGCTCGGTTGTACACCTGTACCCGTTGCTGTGTGGTGTGCGACAACAGTCCAAGGACCAGCTGCAGCCGATGGGTCTGTTCTGTTCACAGGGCAGGCTCTCATCGCCATCCTGATCTGGTCTAATCTAATCTAAATAAGGTAGTGGGGTGATTAATAAATAGCTCGCGGACGGAGACGTTCTCGCTCGCCTGCTGATCGCATCGCTTGGTGCACCTAATTAGTTGCCTTGTCTTCTTTCACGGGGTGACGCCGAAACCTCCGTTTTTCTTTTCTTTTCCTCGTTGGATTTTTTTTTTTTTTGAACCTTTTTCCTCCTTGGATTTGAGTGGAGAAAAGAAGAAAATTTGTCACCAGCTGTTCCCAAACAACGGCTCTGCTTCGGCCAAATGCAGTGGAGATGGAGAAAGTAGTACTGAGGGAGTGCAATGTACGACACCGGTTAGTGCGATCCTGATGCCGGCGTTGCATAAGGGCGGGAACTTCAGCATTTAATTAACATATAGTAAGATCGAGCATCAGAAAGCATCGTCGGTTGGTTCTTAATGGTTGGTCCTGGAATTTTGTTCAGCAACGCTCCAATGGAGACCCGGGATCCGAATGCGTTGGGCGAAAGCAGCACATGTCCCCAGCGAAGTAGAGCCTGCTTGCCAATCGCGTGGTGTGGCGAGACTTTGAGACTTGCTACCCAACATGATCTTATTTTAAGGATTGTGGACACTTAACATGATTGAACTCTGCTGCTGCCTGCGACTCACAGGCCCCTAGTTCTTCACGGGACAATGGCGGCCCTGCAGAGCAGACATCACGCTCACAACGCACGCATCCCGACCTGAAACGATGCGTACGCGAAGGTGCAACGGTGCATCCAGGACAACTCGTGTCATTTTCCGGCGGACCATACTGTCGCAGCCATCCTTGCTTGTGTTCCAAGTTGGATACAGCGACTACACCTTGTTCAGATGGGAAGAAATCATGAACGTCAACTCTGGTTGGGAAATCTCTTGGGCACGCACGCACTTGAAATCTCAGTTGCTGCTGCAGATTTGTCTCTGGGTTCTACGATCGATCTGTCGAAATTAGCGAACCACTTTCCAGCTGGGTTTCCTTTCTCTCTTTATCCCACAGACGTTGCTTCTGCCAGTGAAAATGTGCACCGCACCAACCGCATCTGCTGGATTTTCTTCAGATACACACTTTCCACATCTGTCCCATACAGAGGGCGAGAGGTGCTGCTGCGATCCAATTGCAATGCAACCAAACAAAGAACATGATGTTAAAACTCACATTTTGAAGAGAAAAAAAAAAGGTAACGTAGGAAAACTCTCAAATCACAGACGAAAACCAACACCACACCTGCTCGGCTGGCCTTTACAGCGGCTGCTGCTGCAGGCATCTACAGTACCAAATAGAGGGTCACAGGCGCACAGCGACTGCCTGCAGCGGCAGCGGCTGTTTAGCGCAGCCTATCAGGGTATGCATATCTGGCAGATTTTATCGTGCCAGATGTTCATGATTAAACAGCTTTTAATACAGACAACATTGCATTGCTACAGAATTAGAGTACAAACCAATCAATGACTACTTTGTACATTGAACAAAAAGGAAGCATACCGGTTTTAGCCTCCCATAATTGAGTGTTTGCAGGGATTGTGGTTGGGGCATTGCTATCAACATGGTACGTTGCACTATATAATATTCAAAACTGCTCCTGTGAGTTGAATTAGCAGGTTAGAACTGAATACTTTGCCCTCACCAAACCAAAAAAGGATCCAAGTGTTCAGAATTTCAAAACTACTGCTGTGTTAAGCACAAAATTCATGGTTTTAGCAGAACTCCAAAATGGTTATCTGCGGTGCCATGACCAACTGTAGTCAGAAACAGACATTTGATCGAACAACTTCATCGCATAATCTATGAAGATCAAACAATGGCTGATCCCCCTCATGCATCCAAAGATGTGTCATCATATGATTTTGGAAAGTATATCAGTGACAGCCGGTTACCATGGATGGCACCAATGTTTTTCTCTTGGAAGCAAAAGTAATGTGCCAAAACAACCTGGCTACTTCTGCTTTTGGTGACAAACAACAGCACTACAAGACGAATCTGAGTCAACCAACCATAAATCCATATTTTCAAGTTGCTTTTGAACTGAATCTGAAGCCCTACTGTGAGACCAGAAAAGCACATTACTTTGGTATCCTGATATTGATCTGTTTGAGGTGTTAGGCCCTAATTCAATAACTCTGATAGCCTCATCCAGTTTTCCCAGCCTAACACCAGCACTGCTTGCCAGCACTTCAGATAGCATATGGACAAAACTCTTCTGTTTGATGGAAACAGAAAAATCACTAGATGTACACATCGCTTTCACTCTCAACCAAATAAGTTCATTCCATTTGTTTTTCAAGTCTAGTGAGCTCCTTATAAACATCAACCCTTCATCTGAGGCAAAGAAGTCAACAGACTGATCTGATGGCTCGATCAACTTATTGCCAAAGGAAATCATATTTCCATTTAGTAGCCATAGATTGTACCCCAGGTCCAAGCAAGCTTTTATCACATAAGATTTAACCAATGCTTCCTTAACAAAATCATCAGAGTCTTGCAAACTACTAAATTTGATGCTCTGAAGAAATTTCATACCATCAATGACAGCATATCCTCTATGAGCAAGGTCATCAAGAAACTCTGAATTGTCACCAAGGAAAATATAGTTCTTCATTCCTGCCTTGTCAATATGGCAAATCAAGTTTCTTGCAAATCTGTCTTCTACTGAGTGCAGAGTTACAAGAACAACAGTACTTTTAAATTGCACAGATTTGAGCACAGAACCAAGTTCACTATTTGTTCTAACAATTCTTCCTGGAAGAACTTCACTGAAGCAGAAATCATACCACTTTAGCTTCTTTAGAGGCTGCAGTTCCCACAAATTGAAATCAAGATTCTTCCCATCCAACAAAATAGAATCTGGCCCAACACTTTTCCCGTAGTTCACACCTGCATCCCTATGAGAGACGCTGAGGGCCCTTTCCTTCAGGAAGCTTGTGTAGATATTAAAGTATCCACGTGAGTGGACAAATTTGATGAACCAAGGAGTCCATATTCTCTCACCCATCTTCTTATACCATCCTGTAGTTTTCTGCAATGTTAGGAGTGAAATAACAGTTACAGTAAAGCTAACAAATATTGATAGAATATGAACATATATCCTTATAGGAAGGAAATGCTATAAATAAGAAATGAAGTACATAAATTCCATTAAACAGGAACTGAAGAAGCAGACAGACATTAAGTACGAAAAAGAAAGCTTACCATGCCTTGGAGAATAGGTTTGAGTCCTTTGGCTTTGTGGTCATCATACCACAATCGAAATTCTTTCCATGGTTTTGGAAAGAGGAGTTGACCCCACGTGCCTACCATCTGATACAAGAAAAGCCGAGTCTCGCTATCCAGCTGTATCTTGTTTCCATGTTTACCTATGTAGTTTAAGATCAACTGGTTAACAGAGGCATTGCAAAATTGCTGAACTTGCTGTAATCATATTAGAGTAAGGAGTGTGTGTATATACAGTAATTGTATCCAAAAAGTGTATATACTGTAAGAATCACCAACAAATATTTTCTTTGGAGTGGAAACAGAAAAACAAATAGTCTCAAAGACCAAAGAATGCAAAAATACCAAGAGAAAAATTTATACTGGAGTTACCAAAATTTGATTATAAAAATGATAAGCATGCAATTTACTGCAAAAAAAAAAAGGAATAGCTGCCTCGAATTCCCCTCTGAGTTCAAGTGATTGTATTGTGTACCTAAAAATATTTCTGTGCCCTTACTATATGGCATTGCATGGTTGTAAGGCCTAATCTCCAATTGTCCAGCATTTGAAATAGACTGAGCAAATATGACAAAAAATCTATTTGTTGTGACACTTTAATTTACTCCCTCCGTCCCAAAATAGATGTCATTCTCGCTTCCCGAGAAGTCAACATTTTCAAAATACCGGCAATTATATATTAAAATATATAAATATTTATGCTAAGTAATTAGTATCATTGGAAAGATCTTTAAGTCTAGTTTTTTAACAAATTTATTTGGAGATGAAAATGTTGCATTTTTTTTCTACAAATCTATCAAAGTAGCAGAAAGATCCCATAACGTCATCTAATATGGGAATAATCATAGCTACTTGAATAACACTGATATATGCAGAATTTACAATAACTTTTGTATATTTTGGCAGTTGTACAGCATATAAGCATAAAATAAAACCATGGGTCATGGACCTATACCATCAAATGGAATGATGTTGGACTAAACACGATCCACCCTATTTTACCAGGGCTAGCTAAGAGCCAACCCTGAACCTGAGAGCACTGTTTGTCAGTCTCTAGATGTGGGACTACGTTTTAATCAAATCCTGGTCTTTTACATTATCAAATTCAACTGTACAATGGTCTGCCCAGGAGTGTTCATGTGTCTAGTATAGTTTTGGACCACAAACAAATTATGTTATAATGCTAGGTACATACTGAACTGTCATTATCCAAACTAAGGTATCCAAAGTAGTTGATGGGGACTGAAAACATTATTATGAGGTAGACCAAACATGGCATCTAACATAACATCACTTGCTCAAACAGCAGAATAATTCAAAAAACAGATCCTACATAATGAAGACATAACAGTTTAAATTGATATAAAAAAAAAACTCAGTCTGCAGTGGGCAGACAACCCCCGCAACTTTGTGCTTAAGGTAGAAGACCTCTCACGCAGTCTGAGAAAACCCTTGAACCCCATGCCCCACCCTCACACAGGGGCCCGTTACCTTGTGAGTGGGTCGGTCCTTTTACTTGTGCTTTGGGAAATGCGGGACAGGCGAGGGAGTTTTTTTTACCTCGCTCGGAGAAAAATCCCCGAAAAACAACGTGCAGGTGCGCCGCACTTGGGACTCGAACCCGCGCCGCGAGGGTGCCACCGAGAGTGCTAAACCAGTACTCATATAATACAGTAAATAATCTTCTACTTAGAGCAAAACGTTACTTGCTCATTACATCTTCTTTATCAACCTGCATGGTCCATCCCGTATAACAAAATAAAAGAAAAAAGCATAGTGACAATTGAAGACAACCAAAATTCTACATATTGATTTCTACAAGTAACATAAGTGACTGCTGCTACAGCATTTTAATCACTACCTAAGTTATAATGCTTCAATACAATGTTATGTGAGGTGTTAGTATCAGACTGAATTAGACATTTTTTATAAATTCAATTTAGATTTTGTCAGCAACAGACTCAGTTGCTAACATTTCACTCTATTTACAGATTTGACATGAATATATGATATATAGTGAAGTTGCAACATTCTTACAGATTCCACAAAAGTCTATCTATCATTTCTCTTCACTCGTCAGTTTTCTTAAACATTTTCCCAACATGAGAAGCATACTGCTAGGAGGTTAATGAACCTGTACAAGTATCAACAGTAGCTACAACCTTTACTCATTTATTACTAAGGAACATATTTTGACCTGAAAATACAGCAGGGAAGACCCCCACTGCAAGAACTTTTTATTATTCTTGAAAAAAAGAAAAAAAAAAGCTGTACAAAGAAAGGTTACAAAGAACTAAGCAACACGGCCACAGCAAGAGGGCAGGGGAAACTGCACTCCACAGAAGCAAAAGAAACTGGGAGAGGGTTAAACAGAGGAGAAAAGCATGACGTTTTTCTTCACAAAGTCTAAAAGCTTGAAGTTTGGCTTCCTTATAAAAGGAGGTCTTCCAAGAGATAAAGGAGGGACGACCTCTGGCGAAGTTGAAGTTATTTCTCTGCTTCCAAATATGCCAGGAGGTAATGATGAAGATCTCCATGAAGAAGGGGTATTGAAGCTGTTGCTTTGCTTGCATCATCATTTGGAAGAAATCACTTATGAGGTTCCAATGAATACCCAAGAATCTCCAGCAAGCCTGACTGAAAGAGCAGCTAAAGATAAGGTGGAAAGCCGTCTCTTCAACATTGTTATTGCATATAGGACACAATTTTCAGTTGTTGCCTTCTAATTTGTGTTTTATCCTTCTCTGAGAATACCAAGGATCGTATCAATTACAGAGGAACACTTAGAACCTTTTATTCATGTTCTTTGTGTTTATGTGGCAAATTTTTTCTTTTTTGTTTTTTGGTGAAGTAGTCCGTGTAAGGGCAGTTTTAGATGCCATAATTTTTATTCTTAATTAATGAAATAACACGCAGCTCTCCTGCACCGTTCAAGGAATGCATTGTAATGTATTACGAAACAACATAAACCAAACATTAATTTGACCAACTCACACCATCCTCAAGCAATCGCATAGACCAGCAATTTGCAATCCAACAAAGGCTTATGTTGTCACAAACATGAAAACATAGCTTCTAGTTGGAATGGACAACCCAAAAACCAAACTAAAAAACAAAGACGAAGTACCTAAGGGCATGTTTGGATGCACTAGCTAAACTTTAGCGCTAAATTTAGTGGCTAGACATCCAAACAGCCCAACTAAAAGACTAGCTAAAATTTAGCTGGGTTTAGCTACTTCAACCTAGCTAAAGCCAGCTAAAATTTAGCTGAGTCTATTAGCTGGAGCATCCAAACACCCCAATAAAGTTTAGCTGAGAAACTTTTAGCTAGCTAAAGATTTACTTTGAAATTTTAGCTAGCTAAACCTTAGTTGGGTGCATCCAAACAGGCTCTAAATTTCTTGCTGTCTTCAATTTTTGTTGGTAACTGCAGTTTTGAAATGTGCTTTGCTCAGTTCTAGAAATCAAATAGGCTGAAGAAGCTGATCAGTTCTGAGCATACTTTGTATTCCAATCAATCAAGTGCCCCAAAAGTCCAATTAATACATATGGTGCAAAAGGCAGAGCTGAGTGAGAACACCTGATTCCCCCATAGACTCAATAATGCAGAAACCCCGCAGATCTTCCATATCTGACTTGCCTATCAGAGTCCCACCTCACAACACCTGCCACTATTCTCCCTCCTCCCATACCAAGGGGCAGAGCCAGAGCTACTAGGTCAGCTGATTTCGATGATTTCTTGTAATGCAATGGGAAATCACTATTTACAGCAGTCATTGACCCCAATAATACATCGCTGTGGAGAAGATCCTGACCTTATATTTGCCCAGCTCCGCCCTGTCCATACCGTCACCCCCTTGCTCACAGCACCACCTACCACCAGCCTGCAGCCAGCCAATTGCTCAATGCCACTAAGAAAGCAAACTGCCGATCTTCATGCTGGCAAGGATTCAGAAGAACTGAAGACAGATTGGGCTCAGCAACCAAATGCCAGTATTGCCTCTTGCATTCTTCTTCTTGCCAAGATAATTTATGCTTAGTGAAATGTAAAATGGTTTGATGGAAGTGCTCATGCTAATTCAAGCTGGCACTTCTTCCATAACAAGGTACCTTACCTTTACTATTTCCTTTAATCGAATTGATAAGTTCATGAGGTCAGTAGCTGTTGCAGTGCTGTGTTTGTGCCACCCTGCTGAGGCGGCACCAATTTGGTTTACCAAGAAACTGAATTAGCTGAATGAACTAATGTTGGTTAACGAAGTTCAGTTTCTATTCAGCTTGGTTATTTCGGTTGCCATTTCTAAGAAACCGAAGATTAAACATGGAATAAACTGAACTGATCTAACTCAAGACACCAGATGGCCGCTCGTAGATTCTAGGCAGACAATATTTTCATGGGGGCCATTTTTTGTTTTAGACCATGTCAGTAGGGCTTCCTGGACATTGAAGTTCAAAAACAGAGCACAATATCCATCATCCTAAAAAAGACAATAACCACCAAAGCTACAAAAATGCATCCATGAGCCACGATCACTCTTTATTATTGACCAACTATAGTAATATGATGATGACCCTCAGGCTGCAGGCAACCAAAACTCAAAACAAGTCAAACAACTTTGCGCTATAAAAATCTATGGTTAATGTCAAAGCAATATTATGAGATCAAAGCTCTCAGAACTAAAAAGAATGCCTGCTTCAAGGAAATCAAATGCATCAATCCTGCTCACGAGAAACTCATAATTTGCGAATCTCCAACATTTTAACTGAGACACAAAATGACACCAGAGATTAAACTAGAGCACCATTGCATGGCTCTTATGCAAAAATGATAATTAACTTAATAAATCATAAGCACAGAGATCCACTATAAACACACAAACTCCTCAATCCGGCATGACAACACAAAACAGAGTCAATCTTCTAACTAATCCCAATGAATAGGACACACATCACAGATGCGATAAGGCAAACAAACAAAAATCTGGCTACGGTGCTTATAGCAGCTTCATCTCAACGAACTACAGAAACAAAACAGATCATTAACCACGCCAAATCCCATTTACGAATAGTAGTCTGCATTCCGCACCCTTTCTTCGTAACAAGCATTCGTGACGTAGTGCAGTGTTATAATAAGCTCTCACCTGCGACGAATCGAGGGCGCTGCAGCGACGCGCCGAACACGTAGGGGCTGTAGTTCTCACGGTCGTAGTAGTACCTCATGACCACCCGCTTCAGGAACCTGTAGTAGAGCGGCGAGACCTGGAGATCGTCCTCGACGACGAAGGCGAACTCGTCATCTGAGCCGGGCCACCACGCCTCGATCCACTGCGCCTGGAGCCCCGCGTTGGCGGCGCGGTAGTGCACGCGCTTCTCGCCGTGCGGCCACGGGAACGCGTCAACGAAGTCAAGGATCTCGTGCGACGCGGCGAGGGGGGACACCGAGGAGTTGGGTGGGCGGTGGTCGAGGAGGACGTGGAGCGCGACGCGGTCCCCGTCGTACTCAGCGGCGGCGAGGGAGCGGAGGCAGCGGCGAAACGCGGCCGGCCGGTCGTAGGCGAGGAGCTTGATAAGGAGGGAGAAGCGGCGGGGGTCGGGGCTGGGGCCGGAGCCAGAGCCGGCGGTGTGGAGGAGCGGGGCGGTGGGATGAGAGGAGCGGTGGAAGAGGAAGAGGGCAAGGAAGAGGGGGACAGGGATGAAGATGAGGAAGCGGAGTGGGAGGGAGCGGCGGCGAGGAGACGCCATTGGCGGGTGGGCGGTGGCGGTGAAGTGGAGTGGAGGAGGAGATCAAGGAAGTTCGACAGGACGGGACTGGAAGTCTGGAGGGGGACGAGGCGGCGGATCGACGGAGTTGGAGAGGAATGCAGCAGAGCAGTGACTGTTGAGGCCCATAAACTTTCTTGAGCGGGCAGTGGGCTTGAGGCCTGCAAATGCGGATTTGATTGGAATTTGGCCGATTGTGAGTTTTCAAGATAAGAGATGATGTTAATCAAAAAAAAAAAAAGATAAGAGATGATGCTGGAGCAATCCTTTGATAATTCATTCTCTTTCATTAAACTCTCTAATTCTCTACTCCCTCTGTATCAGTTTTTTAGGACTCTGTATCAGTTATTTGGGACGAGTATGTAAGATTGTGCATGTACACACTATGAATACTCTATTTCCACATATATCCTAATAATTAATTCAAAACATTATGTTCCTACTTACAAATAGTTTAATATCATTTCAAATCCACAATCATACAGGGGACATATAATGAATATGAGTAGAGAGAATACATAATAAATTCATATCTAGTCAAATACTAGAACAGAACGATGAACTTATCGTTGCCATTTGGAAGTGGCCATAACATGGTAATATTGAACCATCTTTTCTTTGGCATGTTTGTGTCCCTTCCCCAATACATACCGCTAATATGGCAATATATGCCTAACTAAAACTTGTTAAAGTAATTTTAGGACCAAAGAAAGAGTATGGAAAGATTAACTTGACCCTCACTAATAATTAGTTAGTTTCATTGTTAACTTGTTTATAGCTTCCTAGTAAGGCATATTTAAAAGGCCACGGATGTATATGTCAATGATTTTGAGTACCAGTTACTTGAGTCATTTGGGCAAGATGTTGTTCATAAGGGCATTCACAATATAGAAGCCATAGTAGTTTCTATAGATATTAAATGAACTATCACGTAAGAAATTTGTTGAGGTTGCACACTATTTATCAAGAGAGGAGGGAAAAAGAAGAAACCATTTCTTGAAAGAAAACAATGTTCCCATATGAACCTGAGATGGAAGAAACAACTCGATATCGCATTGGATGGCATGTTTCATTTCTATGCTCATCCTCTAGATCCCATGGGGTTGTCTAGTGCCAAAGCTCACTAAGGTCACACAGGGCCACCGTTCGCCCCCTCCCTCGTTGACTCAGCCTCTTGGCGGCCAGTGGCTTGCCGTTTGTGCCCTGCCCCTCCCTCCACCTCATTGGCACCACCATTTGCTAGGCCGCTAGAGCTAGCTTATCTGGCCGCCTTGGCCTCCTAGCAGCTAGTGCTCAAAATCCACGCTACCACCCTCCCTTGCTACGGTGGTGCTATCATTTGCCGAATCTCGCACGCGAGGCCCATTCTCCTCAGCCTCTCGATGGATGACGGTCGACGCTCGCCGTTCGTGCCCCGAGCCTCCCTAGTGGTGGCATCGCTGCTTGTTGTGCCATGCACACGAGGCCCATCCACCTCGACCTCTCAATGATCGGGTGCAGGTGGTAGAGAACGAGAATGAAATGAAAGAAAAGCTAAACTAAAGGAAAATGGAATCTATAGACCATGAAGTTAAAATTTTATTGTTGAGGAACAATGTGGCAGAACCCTCTAAATTATATGGCCCACAAGCACCGACATTGCCCCTAAGACCTCTGTCGGCCCGCATTTGAGTACCATATAACCTAGAATGTTCTGGCGGTGGATCCCCTCGATAAACCACGATCACTCCAGTCGATACTTACAAGACATCCACAAGATTACAACAGTTTTCATATAAAATACCGTAGTAGCGGAAGACTTACAATAACTTATTTTACAAAACTTTTATCAAACTTATACAAACCAGAGTAGCATTATTACAAGACAAATGGAAGTATCATTACTTAACTTTATTACAATCACACAACAAAAGTACCCCGCCCAGAGGCCACACAATCTATTCCTCGGTAGACTTTTCCTCGATCACCGTCATGCAACAAGGGCCGTAGCACTCTTGTCCATGCGGTTCACCTACAACAGGGGTTGAACAAACCCTGAGTACAAAAAGTACTCCGCAAGACTTACCCGACCAAAAACCGGGGGAAAGACTCGGGAATGCCGGCTAATAGGAATCAAGGTGAGGCTTTAGCAAGATCAAATGACATCTTTGCAAAAGAGACTAAGCCAGCCCTTACTTTACTACATCAATCACTTGTCAACCAAGTATCGGATTCAAAACTTTCCATCATCCACTTCCATTATTACTACGATGCTGGTGCGAGGATCACGGCTCCCATATCGTGGAGCACACGACGATTCGAATCGCTTTATATACCCAAACCGGGCTTCCTAGCCACACGATATATGCAGACCGAACATCTTACATACATCAACTCACGCTTGCATTTCTCCGCACTGCAACCGGGTCCTAGCCACAAGAGTACAAGACACCATCTCCCTACGCCGTAAGTCGGCCACAACCGTCGACGGGTGCACTCGTAGTGTGGGGTACACGCTATGGATCATACAAGGGAGCTTACCGCCATTAGCATGCGACTAGTACTATCCAATAACCTCATGATCCAAGGGCCAAGGCAACGGAATCTACAAGTGGATCACACCGGGGCACTAGCCCCTCCCCGGTTCACTCCACCCGGTCTCAATTTACTCATCATCATGCTCTTGTTGCGTACCCTTGACCCGATCAAAGTGAAGGGATACCAACAAGTAACATCGAATTGCCCTCAACGGGGATTTTGTTATCACACTTTGGAAACATTTTATTTATAAAGCCTATGCTATCAGAGAAGCGTATACTAAGCATTTTATAAATCAAAACAGTATCCGTGGATAACATATCAAGGTACGGTAAATGCATCAAAGTAGGATATCACACAACTCCTCACACCTAATGCATCATATCCGAACATACAATATATAAGGAGATTTTTGAAATACAAGGAATGGTTTAAATGCATCCTGGGCTTGCCTTGGGGCTCGACGGTTAGGTGCGATGATGGCACCGTTGAGATCAGACCAACCTTCTCACACCGATAACCTTCCTCCTGAAGTCATTACGATTGAGATGCATGATTACATGTAAAAAGAGCATGCGATAATGATGCAACGATTGTTAATCGATCTTGAGTACAACTTTCCTTCACGGTATAGTTGCACTAAGAAGGTATAACTAGCGCGTCGACGACGACGGACTAACGATACGCAATCAACATAAAATGCCGAAGGTCATTAGGGTTAATGACCTGGGTCATCAAATCCCAAAATCAAGCAACACTAACAAGTGATTAAGGGTGATTACTAATTTATTGACCATTTTTACAGTCGTTGAAAGCCGCTAATTAACTTACTAATTGGGGATTAATTAAACCCTAATTAACCACATGATTAATTAATTAAACATTAATTAATTAAAGGGTTAATTAAGCATAATACAAAAAATTAGTCAAAATCTAATCAAACTTCATAATTAAGATCATTAGCATCTAATTAGCACACAAAACAAATTTCATAATTTTTGGACTTATATTTTAATTATTAAAAATCATGGAAGTTGCATTTATTAATTTAAAGAAGCAATTTTCATTGTAAATAAAAGTTACTGAAAATCAGAGTTAGTATTTTTTAAGTGGAGCATCACTAAGGAGCACATACATATTTTTGTTCAAATTTTACTTGCCCAAAATAAAATACAACAAAAAGATGAAAATCAGTTTTGAAGAAGAAAAAGAAAAGGAAAAAGCATATCACTCCTCCCCGAACTTACAAGCCCACTCCCCTCCCTTTCTTCTCTCACTCCCACGACATGCCGCCCCAAGACGTCGGTCCCATAAACTACTCAAAGCATATTGTTGTTTAAAAAGACAGAGGTCTCAATCCTTCTTAACCAAATAAAAAATTGTCCAATCAGGGGGTGGGAAAGGCTCAAACTAATCGAGAGGGGGTGGCACTTGTCCAGGGAACAACGGCACCAACACTGTATGGTAGGGGCTCGGTGGAAAGATAGCTGGTGAGCTTAAGAAAAAAAAAACGGTGGCAAAAACGGAAGGACGATGGCTTATATGGGCAAAAAGATGGTCGACGTGGTGAGGAGCACCTTCGCGACGAGAGTGATCTGGTTGGTGGCGCGGAAAACAGGAAGGCACCACGGTATGGGCACGGAGAGGAGAAGAACAAGTTCCCCCCCGATTACTGTAGCAGTGCCAGCACATCATTTCTCTTTTCAAATTACTCTCAAAATTTGAACTGAACTCAAAAATCTCCAAAAATACAGATTGCTCAGAAATTTATGCTCTACAACTTTTATTGAAGAAGTTTTGCCAGAATCCAAATAATTTTTGAATTGCATTTCAAATTTGAAAATGAGCTCAAATTTCAATTTTTTGAATTTCAAAATTACTTTCAAATTTTGAATAAAAGATGAAAATCTCCAAAAATAAAAGTTGTTCTATTTTTCAAGATCTACAACTTTCATGTAGAAAGTTTTTCATGAAAATGAATAATTTTTGAAATTGAGTTTAAAATGCAAAAGGGGACTATTCCCAATTTGGAGAACTTTTAAAATTAGTTCAAAATTTATTTAAAAACTTGAAAAACTTTATATACCAAAGTTGTAGAGCTCAAAGAGATGCACAAACTGTGTTTTTGGAGTTTTTCCAAATTTTGAATATTTTGAGATGAAATTTAGAAAAGGGATAAAAGGCTTTTGAATTTAAGCTTTTGAAGAAGAATTTCAAATTGGAATTTTGGGCAATTAATTAATGATGTTGTGGTACTTTGCAAACCCAACCAATAGTACACTTTCAAAGTACAAAGTTCATACTTCGAAATAGTGCCATTGGTTAGCAACTTTTATTCAGAAAAGTAATCATGGTTAGCTCACCAAAATTGAAAATGAAATTCAATTCCAACACTTAACCAACTAGGGTTAGGATTTGGGATTCGATTCCAAATTCAATTTTGATTCTTGCTTTTACATCATTTGACTTGTAAAACTTGGTTAGGGTGTAAGCAAGCTAAACACCAAGATTGCTTTTAGTTGATAACTTTTATAAACCAAATCAAACATGTAGGTGAAACTTGAATGGCATATACATACACATACGATATAAAAAGCGCAAAACAAAACCCTAGAATAAAATAAACTTATTTTGGTTGTTCACATTAGTGTTCTCTAATTATGAATGCTCATGCAATGATGATGATGACATGACAAAGTTTAGGCTAACGTAACACCTCAAACAACATGACCATTTGTATTAACAACGTTTTCTACTATATACACAAAGTTCAGTTCAAGTGGATACAAAGTTTAAAATTGAAGTGATCAATACCTAACATTAGAAGCCATGTTGAAGACCTACAAGACATGCTATAAGTCTAGAACGCAAAGAAGTAGAAGCTCGGGTACAAAGACACATAAGAAATTGAATCTAGTGAAGCTGAGACAATGACTTTTGTTTAAACAAACTCAATAATCGTTTAGGCAAACAATGTTTATGTACATGCTACATAGATATATGATCATAGGCATAGCCTCTTGGTGGTTTTGTCCCCCCGCAAGTTACACCTCCCACTCCTGCCTAAACTACTCAAAGCATATTGTTGTTTAAAATCAATCCTTCTTAACTAAACAAAAAATTTGCCCTATTCACTTGTCTTATCAGCCGTTCCAACAATATTTTTCTCTCACATCAAATCAGCCAGCTTGTCTTAGCAACCGGTTCATGTCACCAGCCGAACACTCTGATCATATACAAATTTTGGTGAAGAGTAGACAAGATTCATTCTCCATTTACACTAGGAGCTGAGAGCTAAATAAAACTGCCATTCTCTACTATTCTTCATTGATTTTTTTTACTAAAATGATTTCAGAATCAATTCTCACCTACTCTCCTACTCTTTCATTAGAATCAACTAAAATACTCTTTCATCAGAATTCAAAATTAACTAAAATTACTTTTACCAAATCAATTTTTACTATAATGACTCAAGAATCAATTTGTCACTTATTCTCCTACTCTTCCACCACAATCAAATAAAATCACTCTATCAAAAGAATCAAAGAGCTAGAGTTGATAATAAAAGTGTGAACATCTGGCACGAGACCTTAAGGACATCTCCAACGGCTGACAACAATCCTAACTAGGAGGACTGCTCATTCAATCCGAAAGAGAGAGGATGAAACGCTAGCGACGACAGAAGCGTCCGACCGTATAGCTGTTTCTCCTCTTTTTATTGTTTCTACGTTGCTTCGGAGCTGGCGATTTACTGCCGTCGTTGGAGACGTCCTAATTGCAGCACCCTCAGAGCTTTGGCTTGTTTTTTTTTTCTAAAAATGTTTCTTTAGGGTGTTTTTTTCAAAAAAATACAAAAAAAAGACCTAATTGGAAAAACCACGATTCCACTTGTCCTTTCGGCATCACACATTTCTGAATTCGCTCTCTGCCAAAGGGGCAAAAGGGTAAAGTTCTCGACCACAGAGCAAACCCCAGCACAGCAGGCCCAGTGCCCAGCCTCCGTTCCTCTCCTCCCCTCTCTCTCGCCTCAGCTCCCCTCCTCCGTCCTTGAGATCTCCAAGGGTACGAGCGCATTCGCATCGCTTCGCCTCCGCCGCTCGCGATTTCGGCCGCCTCCGCCGCCGCCCGGGGAGATGGCGGGTCTGGGAAAGGCGTTTTACGCGGTGGGGTTCTGGATCCGGGAGACCGGCCAGGCCCTCGACCGCCTCGGCTGCCGCCTGCAGGGCAAGTACTTCTTCCACGAGCAGAGTAAGTGACTTCCTCCGGCACACCCCGTCATCCTCTAAAATCGCCTTCCCATGTCCATCGATTAGCGGAGCGCTGCGGGCGCACAGGGGATTTCGTCTGCCCTGAGCGGCCGAAAGGAGTGAGCGAATGGGGATTGCTGGATAGGGTTAGTAGCTGTTGGGGAAATGTTGTGTTTTTGCCTCCGGCATGTAAGTCCCCTATCTAAGGAAGGATAGGCTAGTTCACTCGAGGATTGTCCAGAGAGTTTTGTGTTGTTAGCTTATTGCACGCTGATTTGAGCTGAAATGGACCTGCTCTTTTGTGCATTTTTCACTGATGTTGCACGGTGGCTTATCGTGTTAAATGTACAAGAATTGGAAATATTGATAGATTGAGTAGGTCAACGATACCTGTATGAATTGTAGATCATTCTCTGGTAGCATTTGGCTTTACTAGGTGGTGCGAATTTTGTAGGACTTAGAATTTCCAAGACGTCAAATTGCTGTGTTCATCATTTCAATGATCGTATTAAGGTGAGTATCTGTATTACTACGCCTTGTTTTTCTTATCAGACAAGTTTGAAACTAGATAGCAACTCCTCCTCCAAAATGTGAATACTCTATGTATTATGGGGTTTTATTGGCTCTTGTGAAAGTCTTCCTGTGTCAGAGAATGCGAATTGACCTGGTTGTCTCCATTTAGACATGTTTATGTGTAAGGAGATGTAGATCTACTGGGACCTTAATCATAGATTTTTCAAGAATACTAATCTCAACCTTGTACTTTTGGGAATCATTCAAGCGCCATTAAACTTCTTTAGGTTCTGTTTGTTTCTGGTTTCTCCTTGTTTTCTACCTAATCTTGTATGTGCATGTTAGCTTATTCAAACAAGAAAATATATTGTTGAACCAGATGATTTTGAGCAGTCAGCCATCTAGCTGGACCCTTGAAACCTCTCTTCAGCTATAACTGTTGTTGTAGAACCTATGATTTGATTCTATGATGTTAACCATGGGAACATGGTTGTCTTATTTCCATCATAGGAAATTCGTGCACAAAAATTTAAAGTCATGCATTTTACTGCCTTTTTCTAAATGGCATTTTTTTTTATGAAGATGGTCCAATCGGTGAATTAATGAACTAGGAGACTAGGGCTTTTACCAATCCATGGACAATTCTGCCTCTAATAATAACTATATATTTTTTTTAAGGGAAATGGGGGGGGGGGTATGTGGTGTGTTGGGGGAGGGCTTGTTGAGGAAATTGAAAGTGCAAGAACTGTTTCTCATGGCATACTTCTGTCCTCTACTTAGCTACTCTCATGGGGTTTCTTCATGCTGCAGATTTGTGGTGCATTGGGCTGGCTAAGAATCATATATGCTAAAAAAATAGTGCAAGTATGCTTAACTATATATTGCAATATATAGTTTTAATATATATTGAATGCTCATTACAAAGCATGCAGCAAGAACTCTATGTGGAAAGGAGAGTCTCATGATTTAATGGGTTTGCAATTGATATATATGTACTATGGATATTGATGCTCCCAATTGTAAAACATTTAATAATTGTTCTATCATGTGTCTTAGATTGGAGAAAGTATGGACAATGCTTGCAAGCAGTATAATATGTTATTTATCCTTCTGGTTTTAAATTTTTGCATCCACCAAGTCAATAACTTAGATAAATTTGGTTCCCATGGCCCAACCGTAATACTGGATCACGTGAAGAAAAACCCTGTCATCTGCCATATAATGCCTATTTCTGTCTTTTCTTATTCTTTTGGTCCATCTTTTCTGATATTTTTCTAGTCCATGGTCCCCTCCTACTGCCTTCAGAATTAGAATATATATATGCTCTCTTTTTGTTCAATCTCGTTTTGCTTTTATTTCATGATTCTGTCCCCATAAGTAAGACTATCATTATTTTGTTTCATTCTACAAGCATCATAAGATTGTTATACTGTTGTCATCCGGCGCACAAATATAACATAAGCAAACACTAACATGAGTGCCCTTTGGACCATTTCAGTTTCAAGGCATCGCACCATCATGAATATCTTTGACAAAACACCTCATGTTCATAAAGATGCATTTGTTGCTCCAAGTGCATCCCTTATCGGTGATGTTCAAGTCGGGCCAGGAGCTTCCATTTGGTATGGGTGCGTCTTAAGAGGTTTGTGGTTCATGCCCCAATGAGAATGATCTTTTTAATTGTTTTACACAAAAAATAAAAGAAGAGCTAATTAGTGGGTACTTCTACATTGTGCGTATCTCCATATTGTACTCATCCGCTCATATACATCGTTATACCCTAGTGAAAAAAACTGTGTCATGGTATATTTCTGGACAACTTTTGGTGACAAAAAAATCCATTATTTTTTATAACTGCGATATTGATGTTGGATAGTAATTTTTGTTGCATTCAGTGGGATTTGCTTCTGATTCAACAGTTTAGCCATATGCATATGCTCTTTAATCTTGTGTTTTATCTTATTAGGGCTGGTAGAGGTGGGCATATGTCAGTAGTTGTGGGGTGCACACTACAGAGACTCACTGTTCTGTATTGTGCAAAAAGAAGAGATTTGAAAACACAATAAATTCGTGGATAAGGGGAAAGAAAACCTTTATGGACTGTTTACTACAGAATACTCCTTCAGTTCAAAATTATAGGCTACTTTAGCATTTTTTTTTTGAAATTAAACTTATCTAATGTTGACTAAGTTTATCGAAAAATGCACCATATACAACATCAAACAGTTTCATTAAAATGGTGCAAATATTTGAACTTGTAGATAAGCTAAAGTGTACTATAATTTGGAACAAAGGGAAGTAGCTATAATTTGCAGAGTAGAGATCTAGAAGTGGACTGATTTGCTATTCACAGTTTTTTTTCTTATCTTCGTCTTTTATATTGTATTTTGATCTTCTAAATTGTTTCAATTTCAGGGGATGCAAACAACATACAAATTGGATCTGGGACGAATATACAAGACAATTCTCTTGTGCATGTGGCTAAATCTAATCTAAGTGGGAAAGTCTTTCCAACAATTATCGGTAATAACGTCACAGTAGGTAAATGCCTCAAGAAATATGTCTTTCTTTAATCATTGAAGTCCTGTACTGGCACAATTCTTTTGATCAGTCAGGATCTGATTACACCAGAACCAAAGATAGTAAATACCATTTAGCATAACTTGCTCTGTATGGCCGAGCCAGAGCACTTCAAACCAATTGACCGAGGAAAAAAAATACACAAAAGTTCACATTTCCAACTCTGTTTGGCAGGTCATAGTGCTGTGTTACAAGGATGCACAGTTGAGGATGAGGCTTTTGTTGGCATGGGGGCAACCCTATTAGATGGTGTCGTCGTTGAAAAGCACGGGATGGTAGCTGCTGGAGCCCTCGTACGACAGAATACTAGGATCCCTTGTGGAGAGGTTGAGCACACTTCCTCAACTGTCCTTTACTTTTGGCTCTTACTTAGGCTGTCTCAAGCACCTTTACCTTTTCTTTTTTTATTTCATTCGATTGGTTCCACCAAGGCAGGGTTTTCTTGCGACGATGGAACCCAACTGACACATAGACTGCATTGATCACTTAATTATCGTTCTTTGGTGTCTAGTACATTTCCATGTGGCATACATATTTACAGTGTCCATGGGTGGAAGTGGAACAAGATTATGCTGCAGAGGTCTTGTTTGGTATCTTATTTCTGCATGCTTTCATGACTATGCTCTGTTGGATTTAGGTATGGGGAGGAAACCCTGCCAAATTTCTGAGGAAGCTCACAGATGAGGAAATCGCTTTTATTGCGGAATCAGCTGCCAACTATTCCACTCTGTCCAAGGCGCATGCTGATGAGAATGCCAAGCCTCTTGAAAAGATTGAGTTTGAGAAGGTGCTGCGCAAGAAGTTTGCTCCCCAGGATGAGGAGTACGATTCCTCAATCAGCGTCACTCGAGAGGCCCCACCGGAGCTGACATCCCCAACTCCAGCCCAATAAACCAATGTTTTTGTTTCTGTTTTCTCTTTGGTGCCTTAATCATTTTCTATTGGACAGTGCTGGATCGCTGATTAGGACACTGTCCATGACTTTGGTGGTTTATGTTTACTTTTCCTCCCCAATAATCTTGGGTCGAGCGAAGTTATAAAGCTGGCCATGCACTTCTTCCGGATTTTGTATTCGGTATGTTTAAGTTGTGCTCCCTTGAAAGACAGACCCACTAAACAGACAGAAATGCATTGTTTTGACAGGTATCATGCAGTGAATTACATATTTCATTACCTTTGAAGGCTAGTTTCAGTACCATTCATTGGTCTTGAGTTCTGTATGCTTTCCTTCATCTTCATGTATGAATCATCTTTATAAAATTTCTGAAGCACAGATCCCTTCATGAAATGAAATGATTGATTCTGGGTTGATACTGAATGTCTTCCCTAGTGTATTCCTGCTACTCCTGACATTCTTAAACAGGTGCGAGAACAGATGTTTTGAAGGATTTTGAAGAAACATCACATTTCCCAGTCAGCTATTATCATCGTAGGATTGAAACCCAGGTAGAGCTTGTTTGAATAAACCTATTCTGCATGTGGATCGAGAGTGAACTCAGGGCTCCCCCCAATGCAACTAGAGACCATCTCCAACAGGAGACCTATTGAATCACCCAAATGCAAATGCAAAATAGGTCTCCAACAGAATATCTAGTTCAAGAGTACCTATATGAAAAATTCATTTTTAAGTGTTAAGAGTTGGTCTTATTATTGGAGAGAAAAAAAGAGTATTAAATATTTTGTTTGTAGTGTTACCCAAAGAACGAATGAATCTTGCATTTCGTGTTCCGGTGTCGGAGATAGTGTAATAGCTTCGTCAATATAACTCTAATAAGGTGCACAAAGTCTAATCGAGATCATTGGGGAAGATGTTACAACTCTTCCAACAGATTCGTCAATACAACTCTCGTAACAAATATTTCTGGTATCGTTGTCGGAGAAAGCAAAGGCCAAGGAATTTTAATAAATTTGACTCGTCTCTAGATGTTGCTGTGGCGGGTCCATCCCTATTGTCGGAGAAAGCGAAGGGCAAGAAATTTTAATAAATTTGACTTGTCTCTAGATGTTGCTGCGGCGGGTCTATCCCTCCCGCAATAAACAGAAGCCAAGGAATTTTAATAAATTTGACCTATCTCTAGATCTAGATATTGCTGCGGCGGGTCCATCTGTGAGGGACATGCCTGTTTTTTCTCCATTTTATTTTTGGTGAGGATTAATTTGACCTACCTCTACTCAATCCATTATCTTTTATAAGGCACATACACAAATCAAGAGTTAAACTTTAAAATCTTTGATCACATTAGCTAATTTTAATTATTATATATGAACTTGATAAAGTTAGAGTAGTAATTAAATGTATTATCCGATTATCATAAATTTATACATATAACTAAAAATGATATAAAAAAGAAATAAAGAATTAAATTAAAATATAGTTTAAGAGACCGTATCACGTTCAGCTGTACCTTATAAAAGAAAAGGGAGTTAGTATTTTCTGACGGAGGAATTTCCTGTGGAGAATCGGTGATGGCATTCCCCATCCACCAGTCGTGAGCCCACGCAATGAGAAAAAAAACAACACATGCGAGTGTTGTACAGGATCGGGAGCCAGAAGCAGAACCACAGGAGTCCATTTCGATGTGCTGTACTGTACTGCCGTGCCGCTGTACTATTATCATCAGCTTTGAATTTGAAAGGCCTTCTCATCTTCCGGCCAACCTGCTCTTTGCAGTTGATGCCTCTGTTTCCATCGGCAATCCTACGCAGCTTCTCTGCCACAACAACGGGAGCGAGACCGACCCGAGGCATATCAATGGAGCTGGCGGCGGCGGCCATGGACCCGCTCCTCCGCAAGCTCGGCGAGCTGTTAATGGGCGAGCTGACCCTCGAGCGGCGTGTGAGGGAAGACGTCGTCTCCCTCCAGATGGAGATGAAGTTCATGCGCGCGGCTCTGCGCGAGGTGGCTGAGGTGCCCCTCGACCAGCTCGACGAGCAGGTCGCGCTCTGGGCGCGCGAGGTGCGGGAGCTCTCCTACGACATGGAGGACGCCGTCGACGCCTTCACGGTGCGCGTTGCCGCTGAGGAGCAGGAGGACCCGGAGCCGCCTGCTCGAGGCGGCGGCCCCATCACCATCAGGAAACGAATCCAGGAGTTCCTCAAGAAAACCGCCCGGCTTTTCGGGAAGGGCAAGGCGCTGCACCAGATCGCCGGCGCCGTCGGAGACGCCCAGAGCCTCGCTAAGCAGCTGGCCGAGCTGCGCCAGAGGTACGGGAGGCTCGAGCTGCTGCAGGACGGCGGCACGTCGTCTTCAGGCGCCGCCGGTGCTTCTTCTATTGACCCTCGCCTGACGGCTATGTTCACCGAGGCCACAGAGCTCGTCGGCGTCGACAGGTCAAGGGACGAGCTGAGATCGAGATGATGTCCGATGTGTCAAAGAAGCATGTGCAGACTGTCTCGATTGTTGGATTTGGCGGGTTGGGCAAGACAACCCTTGCCAAAGCAGTGTATGATAGGGTCAAACCGCAGTTCGACTGCAGGGCTTTTGTTTCGGTGTCTCGGAGTCCTGACACCACCAGAGTTTTCAAGAAGATGCTATATGAATTTGACGACGTAAAGTATGCCGACATCAACGAAGCTGTCAGGGATCCAGACCAACTCATCACTGAGCTGAGAAGGTTTCTGCAGTATAAGAGGTACGCTTCACCAAACCTGATTACTTTTCGTTTTTTCATCGGTGTCAGATGCAGACTGCAGTCTGCTATAGGTTACTGAAACTAGTATACATTTTTATTCACAGAAAGAAACCTAATTATATCAGACTCGAATATCAGTTAGTACTATGTTTAGATGATTTGCTAACTAGTGCTCTCCAAACACAATATACAGGTACCTCATCGTGATTGATGATATATGGGATGAAAAATCATGGGAAACTATTAAGTGTGCCTTTCCTGAGAACAACTCCAGTAGTCGTATAATAATCACAACAAGCCGCAAATTAAGCGTGTCTGAAGCATCCTGCTCTTCCATTGATGATCATATTTATAGGATGAAACCTCTATCTGATAATGACTCTCAGAAGTTGTTCCATAAAAGGATATTTCATCGGGGCGAAGGATGTCCACCTGAATTGGAACAAGTATCCAAGGATATCCTCAAAAAATGTGGCGGGGTACCATTAGCAGTTATTTCCATAGCTAGTCTTTTGGCTAGTCATCACAAGCATACTATAAGAGCAAAGGATCAATGGCATATTGTGCTCAATTCTATTGGCCATGGACTTACAGATGGCGGCAATGTGGAGGACATGCAAAGGATATTATCATTTAGCTATTACGATCTTCCTTCTCATCTGAAGGTTTGTTTACTATATCTAAGTATATTTCCAGAAGATTATGAGATTAGAAGAGGTCGATTGATATGGAGGTGGATAGCCGAGGGTTTAATCCAAAGTAAGAAGGATGAGGACAATTTATTTGAGCTTGGGGACACTTATTTTCAGGATCTAATAAACAGAAGCATGATACAACCAAGTGTTATCAATGATGAAGGCAAGGCTCTAGCTTGCCGTGTGCATGACATGGTGCTAGATCTCATTCAATCCATATCAAGACGGGAGAACTTCGTTACAATATGGGATGGTAGTGGTACCAATCAAGGCAAATCCTTGTTAGGGAGCAAGGTTCGCAGGCTATCCCTCCAAAGCGCCACCACCACGAAAGCTTGTCCAGCCACGACGAGCTTGTACCAAGTGAGGTCCTTCACTGTCTTCAATAATGCTGCTATCGACTCGATGCCATCCCTTTCACAATTCCAAGTTCTGCGGGTGCTGGATCTAGAAGGTTGTGACCTAAAGAAGTGCGGTGGCGGCGGACATTCAAAGCTGAGGCATGTCGGCAATCTCTCTCAGTTGAGGTACCTAGGGCTGAGACGAACTTACATTCACGAACTGCCGGTCGAAATCGGCAAGTTGCAGTTTCTTCAGACACTGGACGTAACAGGAGCTCATGGTTTACAAGAACTGCCGCCGACCATCTCCGGGCTGCGAAAGCTGATGTGCTTGCATCTCGACTGGTGCACGAGGCTACCACCATATGGGTTAAGCAATCTGACCTCCCTCCTCGAGCTGACCGGACTGAGGGTCGGCCATGGCTCTGCCGACGTCGTGAGAGAGCTCAGCCACCTCACTAGGCTGAGAGTGCTCGTGATGAGGTGGGAAGAACCGGACCTCGGCGAAGCTCTGGTGCAGTCCCTAGGAAACCTGCCCAAGATCCAAAGCTTGGATGTGCACGTCAACGGCGGGCGCGGCGACCTCCTGCGGCGCTGGGTGCCCCCACCGGGCCTCCGAAGGTTCTTGGCGTCCAAAGGGCCGACCTGCGATCTGTCCGTGCTGCCGGCGTGGGTGAACAGCTCGTCGGTTCCCCTGTTGAGGTGCCTGGACGTGTGGGTTGGCCAGGTGCGGCCGGACGACCTCCAGGTCCTCGGGGCGCTGCCCGCGCTGCGCAGCCTCCGCCTGCGGGCGACCGGCCGCATCGAGGACCGCGCCGCGGAACGGCTCGCGGTGCGCGCCGGCGCGTTCCCGTGCGCGCGGGCGTGCGCGTTCCTGCACTTCGTGACGGCGCCGTCCATGGCCCCGCCAGGCGCCATGCCGATGGTGCAGCGCCTCCAGTTCAGCGTCCGGGCCTGGGATTGGGATGTCGCCGGCGGTGGCGGCCTTGGCTCGGACGACTTGCGCATGGGCCACCTCCCTTCGCTGGAGGAGGTCTTTGTCGAGCTTTGGTACAGGAAGGACGACGGTGATCAGGTGAAGCAGGTGGCGGCGGCGCTGAGGAGCCAGGCGGACGGCCACCCCAACCGCCCCACCCTTCGTGTCACACGGAGGATCAGGTGCCCCTCTGTTCTTGGAATCCTTTTCCCCAAAAAATCATGTACTCCTATTAATAAGTACTTTTTCTCTGTTGTTACAGTCGCGCCGCCCAACGGGCAACGGGGATGGGGTAAAATTTCAACGGCGTAGAAGTACCGAGGACACAAAGGAAGAAGTCCACTTCAACTATCGTCGTAATCTGATTTTCTTTCTTAAATTCTAATATATACAGCCAAATACTTTATATCCTGAATTCTCAAAACTGTTTAAATTATTATTTCCCCTACCCTATTTTAAAGTGGCTTTTTCCTATCTTTGTTCCTGCGGTTTGGAAGTTGTGCATTCCGCCTAGAGTACAGTTTTTCCTTTGGCTGCTATCGAATAATAGACTGTTGACTCGTGATAACCTTGTCAAACGAAGAGAGGTTACTGATCCTACATGTCTTTTCTGCTTGGAAACAGAGACAGTATACCATCTTTTCTTTGAATGTTGCATGGCTAAGCATGTGTGGGGAATGATCTCTGAATGTCTGAACCTGCAGTTGGGGAGCAATTTTGAATCTGTGGCTTCGTTATGGCTGGCTAGTAAAAAAGCATATTCTCACTAATATTGTATCCTCAGCTGTTTGTTGGATGTTATGGAAATTACGAAATGCTGTTTGTTTTCAGGGTGTAACGTGGAGCGGAATGGCGAAGGTGTTCGGGATGCTGGCAAGGATGCTCAGGAGATGGCTACCTATGCTCAAATCGGAGGTCCAGGAAAGGCTGGAGCTGATCATCCAAAGGGTGGAAATGGAAGCAAGATCGCTACCACAGATCAGGTGGACTGCGGAATCGTCAGAGTTGGATCCTTCAGCTTCTCAGTCCTCGGTGGTTCCCATTGTGATGGCTGAGAAATCTGTAATAGCTTTAGCTGAGGTTGCTACCAGTCTGGCATGTTTGCCTGTGGCTGTTGATGCGCGTTGATGCGCCTATACTCTGTCTGAACTGAATTGCTGTTTCGCTTTGTTTGCTAATAAAGCGGGGGAAACCTATTACTCTAAATTTTTTTTTAAAGTGGCTTTGAAGATGATTTTGTCCCTTTTAGTTAACAAATCTGGTAATACTTGATAATAAGGATATAAAACAATAGAAGTCTAACAATCCCCCAACAAGGAAAATCTAGAGACAGACTGGCACGATGAATCCGAAAAAAAAATATTTAGACTTTGTCAAAATATCTTTAGAAGCTTTTGAAATTTGAATTTAACTTAGAAAAATGGAAAATTTATCCCAAAAAATCTATAAAATTCCCAAAAATATATTTGCGATGTCTAAAACTGTTTTGTAACCTTTTCACAATATCACAATAAAAACATAAGACACAAATAGCACAAATGCATAGCATGGATGCATTTAATATTAATGTTTATTACATTCATCCTGGTTGTATATCTTATATATGTTTGTAGTTAAAACAAATTTAGACATTGATTAGAATGGTTTGCATTTTTTAATTTTTTGGATATTTTATCATTTTCCTAGAATTAAATCTATTTTTCTTAATCTTGTAGAAATATTTTCATGATCTCTAAATATTTTATACTTGGATTCATACCCAATCTATCTCTATGATTTTTTCAGAATTTTTAGAAGGTTGAGGACATCTTATGTGGTTTAAAAACCTTGTTAAGTATTTTGTGGATTTTTGAACTTGCAAAAAAAAAACCTACATCAAAACCACTTCAAACTAACGTGAGAGGGAATTTTTATTGTTTCTAGAGTTTAGGAGGGTGGTAAAGCGTCTCCGATTTTAGAGTTGAGGAGAAAAAAAATTGAAGTACTTTAGGAAGGTAAGATATGCTAGCTGAAATAGGGCTTATTGGGCTCGGTAGCATTTGTGTGTGGGCCGTGAGGATGTGCTAGTGGAGTGGACCAGGTAGCACTAGATTGGAATCCAAATTAAAATGGAGAATATAATTCAAGTCTGAAAAAACATCCAACACCCATCCAAATCCAATACTAAATGTCTAATGTTCAATCCAATTCGATTAAATTGCTTTAAAGTCCAAATCTAGATCCAATAAATAGTGAAAGTAGTATGACTACTTATTGACCTCATGTTTAAAGTTGGACCTTATTAGAATTAAAATCTCGCATCTGCACATTGAAATTTAAAAATAATTGGAACTTGTTTGAGAAGACTCAATATGATAACAAGCTACTTTGAGCAGATTGGTGTGGCTATATATACATGTGTGCCTCATATTAAAAGCGAGACACTAAAATGAAAAACCCTAAATTCACACATTAAAATTTTGACCAAGTTGTTTGAATTTGTTAAAGATGATTCATTATGATACACACCTACTTTGTGCAAATTAGTGCTGTCGTATATACATATAGGCTCCACGTCAAAAACTAGCTAGAATTAAACAACCTCATTTGCATACTTTAAAATTTTACAAAATTGATTGAAATTAGGTGGAGATGGTTTAGAATGATAGCTGGATACTTTATGTCCACGTTAACAGCCAAACCAAGAATTAAAAACCTCATGCCCACACCTTAAAATTTTAGAGAAATTTATTTGAATTTGTTGGAGTCTTGGAGATTGTTTAGAATATAATCATATCTGGATATTGTCCATACATTGGTATGTTTGTATATTTGTGAGTCCTATGTTAAAAAGCTGGCCCCTAGAATTAAAAATCCCATGCTCACAACTTAAAATTTCGTGAGTCGACTGAAATTTGTTCTGTTTGAGATGACTATAAGTATAACAGCCGGCGTTTAGGTTGAGGTGTAGGCTGCACACTAGGAATCGCCCCCATAAATATCTCATCGCTATGCAGGTATGATAGGAGCAATAATCGTGTAATATACAGATTGATAACTATTGGTACTTTGGTTAGGTAAAAGCAAGACCCTGCAACATGGAATTGACGAATTGTCCTGCTAGTGCTAGGTGTAACAATAATGCCTTCAGCTGCATTGGTTAAATTAAGAATTGCATCTGTCTTCTTGTAGAAAGTACTTCCCTACATCCATATAGAAGAATAAAACTATAGAATTTGTGCTAGTAAAACTAGCTTAATTACCAAATTTATGGTGAACAGTATTAACACTAGGTCTCTAACTATGTTTACTATAAAAATATATTTCATAATTAATTTAGTTATATTTATTTTGTATTGTGAATGTAATTTTTTTTATATAACTTTGGTCAAAATTAAATTGTTTGATACCTCTAAAAGTCATACTTACATTCTTGTGGATGAAGGGAATACCAAATCTAGTTTACAAAATCATTTTCTGTAGCACTAGGTCCGCAATTCTGGTTGCTTCTTTGGTAAATTTAGAATTGACACACAACATATGATGTTCTCTGGATTAATCTTCATGTCGGCTCCCATGTTACTAGGGTCAAATGAATCGGCTATAACAACTGAATGCTTCTAGCTAGCAGAGTTGTCAAAGAAATATGTTGGCACTGAGACGAGCCAAATGTTTGAGCATGCGCACTTGTGGCATGCAAAGGAGCATAGAGGAGCTTGATACAATGCCTTTGCGAAATCCTGTAAGACCTGTGTTTTAAGAACATCATAGCCCGGTTTTGGTTAGGTTCACTAGTAGTCCAATGAGCAAATACATCTTGGGTTGCTTTAGCATCAATAGGCCAGCTAGAATCCTTAATTGCCGTTGAGACGAACAAAGAACAACATAGTAGATCGAATTTTGATATGATTAGGTACCCTCAATTGACTGATCGTGGCACGCCCTTTATATCGTTTCAAACCTTAATCAAACTGTTAGGTAATCAATGCCAAAATACAACTCAAAAAAAACTTCGACTACACACTCATTCTCCCACAAGCGTGGACTTCCCGAAGCTGTGATTTTCTTGTTTTGGACTCTAAACTAGACGTTCCATATTGTATTTTGATCGTGGCGAGAGAAGCACTCACTTGAAGTCCATTATATTATTTGAAAAATTTCCAAAATTAGCCGATCTTCCAACAAAACTGAAACCGGTCAATTTATTATAGGTGCAAACAGTGTTTCATTGTTTTGATAGACCATAATGTGGCAATACTCTATACTTGACCACTAATAAGTTACCGCGATTGCCCGGTCTCCGCAGTCCAGGTGACAAACAAATCATATTGATGTTATGAGGTGTACGTAACAGTAAGCCAGGTGGCACGGGTTGGGATTTAAAAAAAAAGAAAAATATAATGGCGTAGGGGTGATGTTAGCAAGTGTCACTAATAAGAACGATTACGAAACCTTGTGCAAAGTAGCAAGGCTTCCAAAGGGTCCAGGGTAACCTGTTTTGTCAATGGCGAGTTGACGTACAACGGTACTAGTCCGTACTTAGGATCGATATCATATGCCTTGGTTTTCATCCGAAGGCGTTCCGGACCCGAATAGTCTAATAAGTTACCGCGATTGCCCGGTCTCCGCAGTCCAAAAAAACAGTAAGCCAGGTGGCACGGGTTGGGATTTAAAAAAAAAAAAATAAATGGCGTAGGGGTGATGTTAGCAAGTGTCACTAATAAGAACGATTACGAAACCTTGTGCAAAGTAGCAAGGCTTCCAAAGGGTCCAGGGTAACCTGTTTTGTCAATTTGACGTACAACGGTACTAGTCCGTACTTAGGATCGATATCATCTATGGCCTTGTTCGGTTAAGTTTGCATTCCCCTCGCATTTGTACATTTGACAAATATTGTCCAATTGTGGCCCAACTAGGCTCAAAAGATTCATCTCGTGATTTACAACTAAACCGTATAATTAGTTATTTTTTTACTTATATTTAATGCTCCATACATGCGGGTAAAAATTGATGTGATGGAGAAAGAGTGAAAAAAGTTGAAAGTTTGGAGGAAAACGAACAAGGCGTATATATACTTTCTTGCTCCTGAACCCTGTATCGTGTCTGTTATTATTGCTAATGACAGGAACTAATCAACCGTACACGTCGATGTCGTAGTGTCATATACTTTGTGACTCACAATGTCGTTTCTTTCCCTGTCAACTAGACAAAGAAAGCTAAGCGCCCGCGTGCCATTGCTTTCGATCCGCCGACCGGCAAGAAATATCCACCCGAATCCGTGGTGATTTGGGGTGATGACGGCGTGCTGGGCAAGAGTAATCCAAGGATAGCCCAGCGTACGGCAAGAAAGCTTCGCGTCATCGAGATCTCGTCTGCAGTTATTACTTTTTGACTCCTGCGCACGATTTGAACGCACGATTTGAAAGCAGGTCGACTGAATCAAGTTGTTTTCTGCTCGAATCAGCGGTGATTAATCTGCTAGCGAGGTTCAGCAAAAGTATAAACTAACCGCAGCAGATGCGAGTGGCCAGAATTGCATACACGTAGTAAAGATTGTCGAAACACGAATTGCTTAGTCAGAACTCAGAAAGATAGCATACACACGCATCCAACCAGTTACTGTATATGCTAGTAGCAGAGTTTTTTCCCCCCCTGATAGCAAGTGGGATAATAAAGTGGAAGATATTTCCTAATCTAAATCTTTAGCAGGAAATATTTCTTTTGAGTTTGGATACTAATATAGGAGTGGGTGTGCATATAAATACATTCTCATTTCTCTGGGAATATATGAGTTCTAGACCTATACCATTTCCATCCTTTGGACGATCGCTGTAAGCTGTCCAGGATTACTGTTCTTGTTTACAATTTGTTCTTACATGACATTTAATTTGGTCTTAAATTTCAGGAAATGCAAACTTCTTCATAGTTCACGAGCAAGCCAAAAAAAAAAAAAAAAAAAAAAAAAGGCTTACCGCGGCGAAAGGAAAGAATATGGTTCTCCCAGTTACTACAATCTTCAAATCACTAGTCTAGACTCTAGACTCTACAGAATACTTGAGAAGGAAGAATATGGTTCTCCCAGTTATAATTATTGTCCTGTGATGTGTGGGCATGAAGGAACTCTTGAGCATCATCTTTTTATCGCCTCTTTGCAGACAATGTTTGAGAAAAGATATACTTGGCTCACAACACAAGTGCCAAAAGATCAACAACCCTTTCAGATTCTGGACGTACTCCAAAATTCGGTTAGCTGTGGCCTTTTTCATAGAGATTTTGACTGATATCCTGGAGTATATTGCCCAATGCCCACAAACAATGGTTACATCTTTAACCATAGAAGCATTTCAGTTCAAGGCTGCAGAGATGCTATCAAGCATGAATTTGCACATCTTATGCTTAGATTGCATAATGGCTAGAGCCTTTTGTAAATTTATCTTGTTTTTTATAAACTTCTCGTTTTCTTCTTTTGCAGAATACACTTCTCTTTTAATACATATATTTTAATCAATAGTAGTTCTCGCTTCTGTTTCGTAAAAAGAATTGAGCTGTCAAGGTGTCGAGTAGTCTATTCCTCGTATGCTGTTTAAATGTCTACTAGAACAACAATTGGGTGTGCATTTACTGCAGATTGTGTACATCTTACTCGAAGCAGTGAGCTAGCGTGCTCAACTAATCCACTGTGCTGGAGACATCAGCGCGCAACGGCAACACACGTCAGCCGTCCATTGGCTAACCATGGCTATAAATATCAAGGTCCTCCGAACTGATCCATCCACTCTGCTTTACACCCACTGAGCCACAAAGTTAATTCCACTGAGCCACAAAGTTAATTCTGAGCGACGTCAAGCACACTACGACCACCATCGAGCTCCAAGCCATGGCGAAGCGTCGCCTCTCGTCGTCCCATCCCCAGGCCCTGCTGCTGCCTCTGCTGTTTCTCCTTGCAGCAGGATCACTTGCAGTGGCAACCGCGCTTGACAGCTCCCCTGACGCTCGTCGCGGGCGAAGCCTGCAGCAGCTGCCAAACCCGCTGCCACAGCCTATGCCGCAGCCGCAGCCGCAGCCAGACCCAAACCCGCAGCCACAACCACTGCCACAACCAAATCCAAACCCACAGCCGCAGCCCCTCCCGCAACCACAGCCGCAGCCTGACCCAAACCCACAGCCACAACCTCAGCCCCTGCCACAGCCCCTACCACAGCCACAGCCAGGCCCGCAGCCCGACCCAAACCCACAACCTCAACCTCAGCCTATGCCGCAGCCTCTCCCGCAACCACAGCCAGGCCCATTGCCGCAGCCTCTGCCACAGCCAGACCCAAACCCACAGCCACAGCCTCAACCCCTCCCGCAACCACAACCAGGCCCAGTCCCACAGCCTCTGCCGCAGCCTGATCCAAACCCACAGCCTCAGCCACAGCCAAACGGGACGCAGCCGCAACCGGTGGCCCAACCTCCTCCGACCCAAAATCCACAGCCGCAGTCTGATCAGCTATCTGGAGGTCCACAGCCACTTCCGAATGGTGGATCAAGGATGTTGAACCCACAATACGCGAAGTACATGTTTTTAAGCCTTGCTGCTTTGTTACTATAACTCTGTACCACAATTTCTTTCCTTGTTTTCTTTACATCGGAGTAGTGTTAGTATTGTTGTTTTTTCTTATATTTTACTGAGAGTGTACTTGTGCGGGGTGTGCCTGTATAGGATATTACCACTTATCTCTCTGATATCTTGATGTGCCTTGATTGTACATGGTATATGTATAGTTCTATAGTCTGTACATACTATAAATAAAATTATCATTTTTTCTTTATCTACAGTAAATATATTTGTGTATTACAGCAGGTAAAAGAAGCAATACTTCAACATATGGTACAACACTATGGGAAGCCTTGCATAGGAGTAGCTGTTTTTGCTAGACATAACATAACTCAAAAAGATGCATAGTATTAATCTAAGCTTCAATTATTCCTTGTTAGTTGATGAATATCTACCTTTACGCCTCATTTTATAGCAACCTCGTTGCTTCTCATGATTATTAATCGTGTCATATACAAGATTTAAAATGATGCAAAGTTCTAGAGACTTCACACTGAGAAGGTTCTAAAAGAAGAAAAATATATTTACTTATTATATATGTAGTGTTTAAATCTAACATTAAAGAGCAAAACATTTCTGCACTTGAGACAGATGATCATCGACTATCGGCTGTTCGAGGAATCATCACTGAAATGAAGATGTTTTTAAGGACAGAGTTTAAATCCTTCAATCTTAGCCTATGTCAGTGTATATGTACCAATGTAGCTCATGCACTGGCTGCGCTTGGGCATAAACAGTAGCGAGCCCAGGATTATGAGGTCGGCTAACAAATTTAACAATCAAAAGGCTAATATTAGGCATGTCTAAAACCTGATAGTTGTAATTGCATATAATTTCATACATTCATAGGATTTGGGCGTAATTCAAAATTGTTTTACATAAAAACCTATGGTAGTTCAACATCAACATAACAAAGTGGCTACATATGGATACATAGTCATATAGAGAATATATAAAAGATTAAAATGATAAGAAAACTTACAATGACAAGGCCACTTCTCAATCTTCAGCACCATGTGCAGCCTCTGCTAGTCTGTGCTTAAGTCTATGCAACCTTGTTGTCATGGCCGTCCGCCCCATGCCCGTAGGCCGCAACACCGCAGCGGGTGCCTCAAGCCCGCGCGTGCCGCCCGTCGCCTGCACCTCGTTCACCACCCGTCCGCTGCGGAGCGGCCTTTCCCAGTCGCGGACGTCGCCGCCAGGTTAGCTGGCTTAGGTTTGCAATTTGGATGGCCGTTGGGATTCAGAGACAGAGAACGCGAGAGCAGCAGGGAGACCGTGACTCCGGCTTGGCTGTTCTCCAGCCAGGTGGGGGGATGAGTGGGGTTGGGCCGTCTGTGGAGTGGCCGAATTGGGCCTTGTTGGCCATGGGCCATCGGGTGGGGAGAGAATTGAGATAGATTCTAGATTTTGGGCAGAATTCTTGATAGAGTATTAAATTTACCTTCGTTTTCTTTCTTTTTCTAATACATTATGTATAACTTCTTTTTGCTAAAAAATTTGGGTAATCTACTTTAAAAAAAATCCCTGAATCATAGTGGGTCCGCCCCAATTGGGAGAGAAAACCTCAAGAGATTGAGGATGCAGTGACCAGCTGTAAATGAGTAATGAAAAGCACTTTGCTTAAAAAAAAGAAAGGTGGGTCGTTAATCGGGTCACGTGCATGCATCTCTGCTCTATCTATTCGTGACTCGTGAGTTCTCTGCCGTGCCGTGCACAGATAATCGTAAAATAAAATAATGTGTTTAGCGTCATGCCGCCCGGCCTGGACATGCCACCTGCGGACGAGGCAGTGGTCACAGGTATTCGTATTTCAAAACGCGATACCGATCAGTCAAGTGTTAATACGTGGATGGGCGGAGTGGGGAGGAGGAAGGCAGAGCAGGTTGGATGGGAACGGCACCGATTCCTCTCTGGTCTCTGCAAAGGCCCCGTGCGGTGCGGCCGTGCCGGCTTCCCCTGCCCCCGTCTGTCTCTCTCTCTCTACTCCGTCTCCTCCATGACACCTTTGCGTGCCCTGTGCTTCTGAGCCGATCGATCCATCATCCGAGGCCGCTTTGCCGTGCTGCAGCGGCATGCACGGCGGGAGCGGGAGGATAATAATGGCGAGGGAGGCAAGCAGGGGCGCCGACGCTGACGCTGACGGCCATCCTCTGCCGCCGCAACGGGCCCCTCCCCCGTCGCCGTCGGAGGGGAGCAACGGCAACAGACTCAGGGACAGGGTATCCTTCCCGTCCTCCTCCTCCTTCAGAGCCCGCGCTTCTTCGTGCTGTGGAGGCATCAGGATTCACCGGATTGGCCGGATCCGGAGCATGAGCAGGACCAGAATGGGCGGCGACGAGCATGGCACGCGCGCGAGCCGCGGCGACCGTGGCCGTGGCCTTGGCCGCTGCGGCTGCGGGTGCGCCGGCAAGGCGGGCGTAGCGGTCGGGCCGAGATCCCTCCTCCAGCGCAACGATTTCTACTGCGACGAGTGCAACCCGCACAGGTAGGATGCTCCCTCTCCTCTTCCTCTCTTCCTTCTCTGCTCGCTGCTGCTCCAGCTTGATTTTGCCGGATGGATGTATATTTGAATTGGATCAGAGCGATTCAAGTTTTAAGGGCTTCATCATTTTAATTTGTTTTTTTCATGTGAATGGCTCGTTAACGTGTACAGTAAATATACCATCTTAGGTAACCAGTTTTTTTGATTTTTTAATCCTTTGTACGAGTTTGTTCCTGGAAATTTTCATATGTAGTAACAATCATGTAGGCAGATCAATTTATCCTAGAACATGAATACAACTGCAAAGTGCTTTAAGATCTTCGTAACAGTGATTGGAAGAAAAATAAACAGATGCGACCCTCTAAACGCATATGTCAGTGTATTATAAGGAGACTGGCATGAACAGATAACGAGTGACTGATGCAAAGAATCGATTCTTACCACCCATTAACACGAAGTCTAATCAGAATGCTGAAAGAACCTAGCAGATGCTAAGGTGGCATCAATCTTCATACAGAGTTTTTAGCATTGTACATTTGTACTAGCACTGATTTCCCATCACATATGAAACCTGTGCACCCTCCTGAGGCGTAGCTCCTCAACTGTAAGCTCCCTATTACAAGAAGCTTGATGATGCTGTCCCCACGACGAAAAAGCACAGTCCTCACGCATGGTGCTGCACCTCTCACATATATCTGTGGAAAGGGAGTTATAATCGCTGCAGCTTGAGCATATCCAACATCCTTTCAGGCATCCTCTTGCTGTAGATGCACAGCCCCCAGTAACTCTGCTGCCCCCACCTGTTGTTACCTGACCCTTGGGCAGGACAGACCTCAGGAGTTTCTGAGCAAATCTCACCGGCAAGGCCATGGCCCTGGCACCACACGAGATCAGACGAGAGAGCGGGCCTGCAGGCGGCCTGTTGAACGATCCCGGGCCTGGGGGCCTGTTGAACGGGCCCAGGCCTGGCCTGTTAAACGGGCCCGGGCGTGGCCTGCTGAACGAGCCCTTGAGCCAAAGGTAGGCCTGTCCAGCAAGTACACCACCAAGATGGGAAACGAAGGAAGCATTGGGCATCAAGGCCTGAGCGAGGAACAGTTCAGCCCAAATAGCGTACTTCGCCGGAATAACCATCCCGGCGAGATGCAAGAGGTCGTCTGACGACCAGGCAGACGACATCTTCACGACCTTGATGCCGAAGAGCACGCCGGAGAATCCAACACAGAACTCGTCGTAATACGGGCCGTCGTCGCCGAGCAAGGACAAGCCCGTGGACAGGAGCAGCACTGCGCCCTGTGACAGCCCCAGCAGCGCGGCGACCATGGACGCGAACCCGGCGGTGCCCATGGACGGCTCGAGCTCCACGCCCGTCCACAGCAGAGTCGTCATGTTGCAGAATAGGTGAGCTTCGTTCCCGTGGTACAGCGGTGACAGGAAAAACGTCTTCAACTCTCTGAACTGCAGATAGTAGTGTTCACGTAATGTGTCAGGACATGTACTACAGTATGTGAATCCTGGCATGTAGTGTAGATGTAGTTGCGCTTGGCAGAGGTGCGTACGTACCTTGAAGAAGAGGTTGGGATTGAAGGCGACGTCGGCTTTCTTGGGCAGGATCGTATCGAGGACGCCGGGGCGCAGGAAGATGAGCACGTTGGCGGCGAGCAGCGCGGCGGTGGCGGGTGGGCGGGCAGAGCCCGCGCGGCCGTACTCGAGCAGCACTTGCAGCCCCAGCAGGGACAGCATGCCCTTGGACGGATCCAGGACGAAGACGCGCGGGCGCCGGTAACTGCTCATGCCGGACCCCATCTACGAAACCGCCGACGACCGCCACGGAACCAAAAGAGCCTTCACGCAAACTTTCCTCTCCTCTATCTACAAATCTACTCGACTACTCTCTTATTATCGCTTTGCGGCACCTGACTCCGTTTATTTTTGGATTTGTTTCGGAATTAGTATTGGCTTCCACCACCTCAGTCAACACGTACGAGTATTGGATTTGGATGGATTTTTTGAGTGAAAAAATCAGTTAATTTGCCGGTCAGGCTTCCACCACCTCAGTCAACACGTACAAGTAGATCTCAATACCCCTCTGTGTTTTCCTTTGTGCAGCCCATGAAAACTCCAGGCTTGGATCCAGGCTAGGTGGGGAAGAGGACCAAATAGTCTGTTAGTGCATATACATTGGAGCGGCCCTAACAGTGGCCGACTGGCCGCCCCAATCGTCCTTCAGGGACGGTCAGAACTCTTCTTCTGAATAAAACGTATGAGGAAGGAGTTGAAAATGGTAGCTGATTTCTCACATATGATGATTGTTGTTCTGAAGGTTTAATAAGGTCCTAATTGGTTGGCTACCAATTCTTGCCCAAATAAAATCATGCAAGCCAAAATTTTGGTGCATAACGAATTTTTGGCTTGCCATGATTTTGGTAGGGTAAGAATTGATAGCCAACCAGGCCCTAAATATCTATGTCTGCCATGAACGAATATAAACGGTGACACATATGCAGACGCTTTTATTTCGACATGCCCTAGAATAATTTCTATTAGACGATAACTGCTTGCTTCCAAAGCTATATCAATACATCTCCTTCATATATGATGAAAAATTCAATTATATAATGCCTTCCTCATCATCAGAATCATGAGAAGAACCATATATGGCGACACTATCTAGCAGAGGAATGGAACTACCATACATACTCATATTGACCTTGTTCAGCACGGCGCAATGTGTGTGCTGATAACAATGATTTACATCATCTGTCAAATCTTTGGAGCCTCCTTCGGCGTATCTCATCAACTGAAAGTTCTCCATTACCTCCAGCTTGATGATTCCGTCTCTGCCAAAAAGCCTGGTCCTCTCGTGCAGTGCTGCACATCTCACAGATATCTGTGGAGACTGAATTGTCATAGGTGCAGGCTGGGCATCTCCATAGCCCTCGAGGAGTATCTCTTGCTGATTGCCGGCGCCCGACCCTGCCCCTACCTGTAAAGCGTCCCTGTAAACGGTCAGACCATAGAAGATTCTGAGCAAATGTTACCGGCCAGGTCACGACTTTTGTAATGCTTGATATCAGAAGAGTAACCGGATCTGGCCCATTTAATGCACGCTTCAGCCAAAGGTAAACCAATCCAGCAAGTATTCCACTAAGATGGCCAAGAAAGGATGTCCCAGGAATGAAAACATGAATGAGGATCAACTCAGCCCAGGCTGCATATTTCGCTGGAATAACAATCCCATGGAGATAGACAAAGTCTTCTGACCAAGCGTTCAGCACAACCTTCATGCCAAACAGAACACCAGAGAACCCGACGGCGAATTGGTTGTAGTAAGCAGTGTAATCACCAAGCCAGAGTAAGCCTTTGGACAAGAGCAGCGTGATACCCTGTGACAGGCCAAGCAATGCAGCAACCATGGAAGCAAACTCGACACTACCCATGGATGTTTCAAGCTGAATGCCCTTCCATAGGAGCGATGTCATGTTGTAAAACAGGTGGCTTTCACTCAAGTGGTAGAATGGTGACAGTAAGAAGCGCACCCAGTCGCCATACTGCAAAATGCAAGATCATAATTAGTCATTGCTATATGCTTATACTGTATGAGTTTATTGCTTTCACTCAAGTGTTAGAATGGTGACAGTAAGAAGCGCACCCAGTCGCCATACTGCAAAATGCAAGATCATAATTAGTCATTGCTATATGCTTATATTGTATGAGTTTATTGCTGTATGGGGAATCATTGGGCGACGGTGTCCTAGCAAATTCGTCTCTCTTGTACCACATACCCCCAACAACCGCAAGTCTGCAACTCGCAGATTAACAGAAAAAGGTGCTGGGATTTCGGTACATGTATGTATTATGTACAGGAATTTCGTTTTCTCATTATGTAAGAAAAAGGGAATTTCGTTTTCTCATTATGTAAGAAAAAGGGAATTTCGTTTTCTAACTGCGCTATGGATAAGTAGGCAAGATTGAGTACCTCGACGATGAGCCGCGGGTTGAAGGAGACGCGCGTGACCGAGGGAAGGATCCCGTCGAGCGCGCCGGGGCGGAGAAAGATGAGCGCGTTGGCGGCAATCAACGCCGCCGTCACGGGCGGTCGGGAGGCACCCGCGCGGCCATACTCGAGCAAAACCTGAAGCACCAGCAGTGGCAGCATCCCTCCCGACGCCCCGGCACCGAAGCCCCGCCGCCGGCCGCGGCTCATGCCGGACCCCATCTCCGAGACTGCCGACCGACGAACTAATGCCGCAGCTGCCTTCACACGCAAACTCTCTACTACTACTAGAAATTCCACTGGCTTCCTAGCGCCTTGCGGGCACCGAATTCCTTTTATTTTTGGATGGATCAGTTGGGGAATAATCTCCGTGTTCTTTCTTCGGGCGCAAGGGAAGGGATGGATGGCGGCGAGGCAATCGAACCTTCCGGATGACCCTGGCTGTCTCTAGCCGCGCCACTCCGCTCCGCCCCTAATTCGCTTGTACTCGCTTCCCCTTTTTCTTTGTCTCGTTTTTTCTTTTGGGGCTGTTTGGCTGAGCTGCGGATAAGTCTGGTTTCATGTTTAGTTCTTCGTAAATTTTTGCCTAAAATTTTTTTGCCTATTTTACGGTACATATATGAAGTATCAAATATGGATGAGATAAAAAACTAATTGCATAATTTAGTTGTAAATGACGAGACGCATCTTTTAAGTCTAATTAGAGCATCTCCAACGGTTTTACAAATGGTCTTTGCATTCTTGTTTTTGAAAAAAAGTCTAAAAAACGTCTATCCAACGGTTTTGCAAATGGGTTTTGCATTTTTGTTAACTTGGCAAAAAATAGGGAAGGATTTGCATATATGCACATCTCGTCCCACGCTTGGCATTCCTAACGCCACGCTTATTTTTCTTCCGCGTGGCTTCCGCCTACCGCCGCGTCCAGAATTTCCTTTTTTGACAAGTGATAATGCAAAACCGTTGGAGATTGACTCTTTGGATCTTTGCCATATTCATTTGAGACTTAGCAAACTTCCAATTTTGCCAAACAAAATATGCAAAACCGTTGGAGATGCTCTTACTCCATGTGTAGCCATAAATGCTACAGTAACCCACATGATTATTCTTAAGTGCTACAATAACCAAATGATTCACCTCGTCGTTTCCAGGCGAGTTATGAAATTAGTTTTTTTAATTAGTGTCCAAAAATTTCTTCCAACGTCCAGTTAAATATCCGATGTGACACATAGCGTCAAAGTAAGAAAACAAATCACCCTACCAATGTGTCTTTTCATTGCAACGAACTGAATGAAATATGAGTTTGTTCTTACGTGAATTGGTCTTTCTTTTTTCTCCTAGAGATAAATTTATTTAAATTAGATTAGAAACAAATATCATAAAATCTTAAATAAGAAGGTGTTTAGATGTTGTAGAATGTCATATCAGATGTTATATGATGTCTCATGAAATATTTAGATACTAATAAAAAACTAAATTATAGAACTCGTCAGAAAACTATAAAATTAATTTTTAAGCCTAACTAATCTATGATCAGTGAATGTTTACTGTAGTACTTCATTATTAAGTCATAGACTAATTAGGCTTAAAAGATTTATTTCAAGAAAATACTCGCAATATATGTAATTAGTTATTTTTAGTCCATATTCAATACTCCATACATATGTCCAATATTCTATATGATAGGTAAAAAGATAGACTATGAACTGAACCAAGTTTGACTATGTATTCCTAATCAGATAAAAATACACCACTAACTTAATGATAGGAAGAGTCAAGGTCTTTGTATTTTTTACACTTATAATATTTGTTGAAAAATGACAAAAAATAGGTAAAAAAAACCGTGAAGAACAAAAGTGAAAAATTGACACGTATGACTTGTAAGAAACAAAATAAAAAAAATCGTCCCTGATGGAAAACAACAACGGTAGAGTAAAATGAGGATAAGATCGAAAACATTGGCCTGTTAGGACAGTACATCAGACATGAGTTTGTTCGGCATTCGGCCCAGATGGAAAAACGACGACAGAAAACAAAAGACAACAAAAGAAAAACAAAATAGAAAAAAGTAAAACGCTCGGGGAAAAAACCGTCCACGTTAGCCTCTGAAAAAGAAAGGGGAAAATCGTCAGAGTCGAATTAGACAGACAACAAAAGAGGGGGACTTTTTTGCCTGTTATTATTTTTGGTGGATCGGATATGAGATGCGAAGACCATGTTGACTTTCTTACATTTGAAATTTAACTTTTTACAAATGATCTTGGATGAAGAAATAACCAACATAAAAGTTATAAGTCTTGAAAAGTTATAAAACTTACTAGTTGACAATTTTTTTATTTAAATTCGTTTAGAGTTTCAAACGATTAATTTGAACTCTATTTGATATAATATGAGGAGGCAGAAACTAGATTTAGATATAAGTATCCACAGGGCAGAGTGGTAGAGAAGTAACACGTGAGGCCAAAGTCTCGGGGGTTTGAATCCTAGGGAACGTGAAAAATACCGCAACTTGTGACTTTGATGGAGGCAGGTGGGCGCTGGCCGGTGAGGCCTCCCACAAGCGAATTTTCCTTTTGCTATTTTTTGCTTTTTTGGTGATTTTTTAGGCTCGATTTGTATGGGTGGCTGTAAAACCACCCCTACAAATCCACCATTCGTAGAGACTAGATTTTATAGTAGGGACGATGATAGAAATCAACTCTACAAATTCTCTTTAGCCGTCCCTACAAATATTTTGTGCTGTAGTGCTCCATTCAAAATTGTCAAGCATCTCAAATCAAGTTCTATACTATATATTCAACATTTGGACATATAAATTATATCAAATTAAAAAATTGTATACTGCAAAGTTTTAGAATCGCTATTGGTGGTTGTAGCTACGAGGTGAAAATGATCGCCATGTTCACTTGTCTTATCAACAAAGCTTATCGGGTTATTTAAATAGTATTTTTCTCTCACATTAAATCAGCCGACTTATCTTATCAGCGGCTTACCTCACAAGCCGAACACACCGATATTATTGCAGTCAGTTTTAAGGCAAACATCTGACTGCAATAGTGTTTCAGATAGAGAAAAAAAGGAACAACATTGGAGTGAGATGAGACAAATTATTTCATTGTTTTGCATGTACTTAGGCACGCACGTCTGGACAACCAGAATGCAGAGAGCTAGGTAATGGAGCTAGGAGGCTCTAGGCTCCCTACCGCTGGTGAGCAAACGAAGCCCCCTTAGCCTTCGCCTGAAATTTCAGCCGTATATGTACAAATAGGAGGGGCTAAGATTTGCTTTGACCTGTTTTTTCTTGTTAATTGGGCTAAATCTATAGAGGCAAAGGATTATCCTGAGAAGACCCAATCCAAGATCCAATCAGTAAAAGTAAACTTATCTAAGTTCCTAATTCACCATATCCGTTCCCAACCCATCGAGCGGCGGCTTTAGGCACGGGCACGCTACTCCTACACGGACGCGGCCACTTAAGGTCTCGAGCGAGTGGGGAGTGACCGAGCGGCCCGGCAACGCTAGGCGTGGCTGGCGAGTGAGTAGTGAACGGGCAACCAGGCGTGGTGGATGGATAGGTGAGTGTGCACTGGTGGTCGGTGCGTAGCCGGCATGACGCTATCGCTGTTCAGCCCCTCCTAAATTTTTTCATGGCTTCATCCCAGCGTCAGATAGGATCTGTTGGATCCTTCTAGTCACACACAATATAATTGTTAGTAGTAGATATTAGCCATGTTTGTTATGTGTTACACATGAGGGCTCGTTACTAATCCTGAAGATAAGAACGTTTACGTTCGTGTGGTGCAGATGTGCTGCGTAGCGGATAGGTCATGCATGGATCACATCACATTTTTGGTTCTAAAAGGCCGTCGCCTTCTCTCGTTTTCCTGCACCTCAATTCCGGGAGATGTGTCCGCATACGTGGTCGAACCCATAGCCAATAATAAAGAGGCTGTATGCACTAATACGTAGTACTACTGGTACACTTATAGCAGCTACTGCCTAGCTAGCACTAGCACATGATAGTCAGCAGCAATCAACGGCAAGGACCGATCGACGGTCGAGCATGGCCGCCTTCCCGGCCGGCGAGCCGCTGCTGGGTGTGCGTGACCGGAGCAGGAGGCTTCATTGCCTCGTCGCTCGTCAAAGAGCTGCTCCAGCGTGGCTACCCCGTGAGAGGTACCGCAAGGAACCCTGGTGAGTAGACAGTAGAGTAGTAGTCCACCAGGACCACTGACACCCATAAGTTTATCTATCGCTTGGGCTTATTTGTACGCAGATATAACGACTCAGTTTTTTTTTTCTTTTCTGCCCTTTTGTAATTGTACCGTGCATAGAGGACCGCAAGAATGCCCATCTGCATGCACTAGATGGAGCTAAAGAACGCCTCTCGCTGTACCGTGCTGACGTGTTGGACAACAATTCGCTCGTTGCGGCATTTAGGTCTTGTAATGGCGTCTTCCATGTCGCCTGCCCGGTTTCAGATAACGACCCTGTTAGTTCCATGCATTCTTCCAATCCAATGATAATAACTGTCAATTGATCATTCAGTCTGAATCTACTAGCTAGTACATAGTAATAATAAGCTCTTGGTAAACATGCAGGAACTCATGGCGGCAGCTATTGAAGGAACGAAGAATGCCATCAACGCTGCTGCAGATGTGGGAGTGCAACGCGTGGTGTACACTTCATCATATGGCGCTGTCCATATGAACCCAAACAGGAGTCCAGATCAGGTTGTGGATGAGAGTTGCTGGAGTGATCTTGAATTCTGCCTGAAAACAAAGGTCAAGAACACTGATCTAATAATTCAGAAAAGACTAAACATCGCTCATCCGTCTTTAAGTGCATGTATATCCTGCTAATACAGAACTTTTACTGCTTCGCGAAGACGGTTGCTGAGAAAACAGCAATGGAAGAGGCATCCAAGAGAGGGATACAGCTGGTGGTGGTTGTCCTGTCACTGACGATAGGAGAAACGCTGCAGCCGTCCCTCAACTTAGGGATATACCTGCTCATTGTCTCCTATATGAAGGGCACAAAGAAGGCGTACCCAAACACTGTCTCAGGTTTTGTCGACGTGCAAGATGTCGCACGTGCACATGTGTTGGTGTACGAAACGCCTTCTGCGCGTGGACGCTACCTCTGCATTGGTGAGGTGGTGCACCGGTCAGAGTTTATTCAAATGATGAGAGAGCTCTTCCCACGGTATCCAATCATCACCAAGTAAATCTCTCTACCGTGTCTCCACTGCTTATTTCAAGTTCAATCATGCATATACGTATCCTTGCAATGACGAGTTTATTTTGTAGCATAACTTTTGTTGAAAATCCATATGATTCTTAATTAAAAACAAAAAAAAAAACACTGGCCCAGGGCATCGGATTAGTTTAAGATTAGAGTAAAATTCACCACCGGCCCTTTAATTTGGCTGGCGGTGTCCCGATCCACAAACTTGTAAAGTGCTAATTATGAGTTTCTAAACCGGGTCGGCAAAAGTGTCATTCTAGTCTCTCGAATTTGTAAGGTGATCACCGCTAATCTCTAAACTTGGTCGGTGGTGTCATCTAGATCCCTAAACTTGGTTTTGAGTCTTATCTGAGTTAAAAAATAGATAATTTAAAAACTTAGATTTTTCATATTAGCTCAAATGAAGACAAAGTTTATATCAAAATTTTAGCCCCATACATATCTATCTACAACTTTGTAGTTAAAATTTTCTGAAATTAAAACTATTTTGGATCCCAAAAATATTGTTTAATTGTTTATGAATTTTGTAATTTAAAATTATCAAACAATCTTGGATATTGATATGGTCTATATGAAAGTTATAGTTCTTAATACCATCTATTATTTTTTATTTAAAAGGATTTTTTATTTGAAGTTGTTTAGTATCCCAAAATATTGTTGTAAGTTTACAGATTTTAAAATTTAAAATTTAAAAATTTTCAACTATAATATTTTAGAACACTAAATGACTTCAGATAAAAAGTTGTCAACTATAAAGTTGTAAATCGTATTGAGAACTATAATTTTTATATGGACCATTTCAAAATCCAAGTTTTTTTAATAATTTTAAATTCAAATTTCAAAATCTATAAATATACAACAATATTTTGGGACCCTGAACAGTTTAATTTAAAAAAGTTTCAACTACAAAGTTATAGATCATGTCGAGGGCTATAATTTTGATATAAAGTTTATCTTCATTCGAGTTCATATGACAAAGTTACAAATTATTTTTTAAATAAAGTTTTTAGATATCCTATTTTAACTCAGATAAGACTCAAAACCAAGTTCAGGGACCTAGATGACACCGCTGACCAAGTTTAGGGATTAGCGGTGATCAGAGCAAAAAAATGACACCGCTAACCAAATTTAGAGATCCATAGTTATCACTTTACAAGTTCATGGATAGGGATGACACTATCGACCAAGTTTAGAGGCCGACGGTGAATTTTACTCTTAAGATTAAAGGCCACTAGCAATTTTATTTCCCAAACGGAGTTGATGGTCAAGACATCATGGCCAGATCAATCACCGCTCTGGCCATAAATGTTCAAGACAACATTGCCGGATTAAATGACACAACAGCGGTCATGAGCTCTTCATCAATCATCACTGCCTACTAGAAGATTCCCCGCGCGTTGCCGTGGCAATCACGAAGAATTTAGAATCAAATTAAGTAAAAATGGCATGGATACCTTGCATTAATAAGTTGAAAGTTAGTGGGATGATATAGCTAATTAGTGAAAAATGATGTGGATAATTAGTGGAATATGATGTGGATTGCTTGCATGTCTAGATAGAATTTATAGTGAGGATTGATTTTATAAGAGATATAGATATGAGGAGGCAGAAACTAGATTTAGATATAAGTATCCACAGGGCAGAGTGGTAGAGAAGTAACACGTGAGGCCAAAGTCTCGGGGGTTTGAATCCTAGGGAACGTGAAAAATACTGCAACTTGTGAATTTGATGGAGGCAGGTGGGCGCTGGCCGGTGAGGCCTCCCCCAAGCGAATTTTCCTGTTGCTATTTTTTGCTTTTTTGGTGATTTTTTAGGCTCGATTTGTATGGGTGGCTGTAAAACCACCCCTACAAATCCACCATTCAGAGAGAGACTAGATTTTATAGTAGGGACGATGATAGAAATCAACTATACAAATTCTCTTTAGCCGTCCCTACAAATATTTTGTGCTGTAGTGCTCCATTCAAAATTGTCAAGCATCTCAAATCAAGTTCTATACTATATATTCAACATTTGGACATATAAATTATATCAAATTAAAAATTTGTATCTTCAGAATAACCCCCTGTTACGTTAACCTAAACTTCGCCGTGTCATCATCATCATTGCATAAGCATTCATGATTAGCAAACCCTAATGAAAATAATTAAAATGAGTTTACAATTCTAGGGTGTTGTTTGAGCTTTTTATATCGTATGTGTATGTGTTTATCATTTAAACTCCATTCACATGTTTGATTCCCTGCTTATAAAAGTAACCAACTAAAACTAATCTTGATGGTTGCAAGTGCTTGGCTAACTCTAACTCACACCCCAAAGATGTTTTACAAAGCAAATGAGGTACAAGGAAGAATCAAATTTGAATTTAGAATTCAAATTCCTAAACCCTAGCTTGATGGCTAAGTGTGGGAAATTGAATTTCATTTTCAATTTTGGTGAGCTAACCATAATTAATTTTATAAATAAAGGTTGCTAACCAATGGCACCATTTCAAAGTATGAAGTTTGTACTTTGAAAGTATGCTATTGGTTGGGTTTGAAAAGTTCCACAATATCATGAATTAATTGCCCAAAAGTCCAATTTGAAATTCCTTTTCAAAAACCCTAAATTTCAAAGTGTTTTGCCCCCTTTTCAATTTCACCGCAAAATATTTCAAAATTTGGGAAAACTCCAAAAATACAGTTTGTGCATCTCTTTGAGCTCTACAACTTTGGTATATAAAGTTTTTCAAGTTTTTGAATAAAATTTGAAGTATTTCAAAAGTTCTTCAAATTAGAATTGCCCCTTTTGTATTTTTAAACTCCAATTCAAAAATTATTTGGTTTCATGAAAAACTTTCTAAATGAAAGTTGTAGATCTTGAGAAAGGGAACAACTTTTATTTTTGGATATTTTCATCTTTTATTCAAAATTTTAAAGTAATTTTGAAATCCCAAAAGTTGAAATTGAAACCCTTTTTCAAATTTGAAATGCTATTCAAAATTTATTTAGATTCTGACAAAATTTCTTAAATGAAAGTTGTAGAGCACAAAATTTTGAGCAAACTTTATTTTGGGAGATTTTTGTGTTTGGTTATTTTTTTTAAAAGTAATTTGAAAAGGGAAGGGATGTGCTGGCTCTGCTACAGTAGATGTACAGGGGGGGGAACGCCACCTCGCCATCGCCCATGCCGGGCACTGCTGCCGGCGCCGCCGTGGCCTTCTCGCACCCTCGCCGTCGATCCTGCCCTACCAACCACTTGGACAGCTTCGCGAGGACGTTAACCACCTCTCCTTTCTTTCCTTGACCTTTATAAGCAGTTGTAGTCGCCGTTCTTCCTTCTTCTTTCTTCTCGGTCACCGCCGGTTGCTCACTGCCGCCGACGGAAATTCGTGTTCCACCATCATTTCCTTCAAAAATTGGCCACCCACCTAGCTCCGCAACATCTCGGCGAAGCTCCTGGGCCCATCCGCGCAGGCTATTGCCGCTAAAACACCCCGCGCTACTGCTTCTTCACGGTCGGCCGCCAGGCCGCCGAGCTCCGTCCCCATCACCGTCACCACCCTCTGCCCCACCTCCGGCCGTGTTTGAGCGAGCATCAAGTCTTGGTGAGCATCCTAATGCATCCCAAACCCCTGTATCGATCAATCCAAGCCAATAACGGCTCCCTGTCATCACGCCGACGCCGCCGTGGGATGCGCGAGCCGCCATGGCCGTGGTCATGCGCTCTCCCGTGGTGAGAAGCAGCCGTATAGCATCTCGCTAGGATCGCCATGGAGTGGGGAAGCCAACGGTACCGTTGGTTCGGTGTTTGAGCTTGCCGGCGGCGAGAACGGCCATGAATCGCGCCGCCGCCTGGCCGGTCGAGAGAGGAGCGAGGGAGGGAGATGGAGATGACAAATGGGGCCCCTCCGCCGCTGAGTCGAGAGAGAGAGAGGAGGCGCTGGGCGCGCTGCCCGAGTTGGGCCGGGCCGTGTGTGCGTCTTGGCGCCAAGGGAGAAAGCCGGCCGGGCCGTTGGCTGTGGGGCCGCATCGTGGCCCTGAAGGAGAGGGAGATGTTTTTCCTTTTTCAAATGAATTTCCAAATGTTGATTTTCATCTTTTATACTGATTTATTTTGGGCAGATAAAATTGTGATAAAAATATGTGTATGCTCCCTGTGTTGTGATCTACATAAGAAAAATACTAACTCTGTTTTTCTAATAAAAATTATTTATGCTTTAATTTGCTCCTTTAATTGATAAATGCAACTTCCATGATTTTTTATAATTAAAACATAAGTCCAAAAATTATGAAATTTGTTTTGTGTGCTAATCAGATGCTAATGATCTTAATTATGAAATTTGATCATGTTTTGACTAATTTTTGTATTATGCTTAATTAATGCCTTAATTAATTAATGTTTAATTAGTTAATTCCTTAGTTAATTAGGGTTTAATTAATCTTCATTTAGCAAGTTAATTAGTGGCTTTCAACGACTGTAAAAATGGTCAATAAATTAGTAATCAACCTCAATCACTATTAGGGTTGCCTGATTTTGGGATTGAGTGATGACCCTAGGTCATTAACCCTAATGACCTTCGACATTTCATGTTGATTGCGTATCGTTAATCCGTCGTCGTCGACGTTAGTTATACCTTCTTAGTGCAACTATACCGTGAAGGAAAGTTGTACTCAAGATCGGTTAACAATCGTTGCATCATTATCGCATGCTCTTTTATTTACTGCATTGTGATCATGCATCTCCATCGTGTAGTTGATCCGGCTTCCGAGAAAGGTTACCAGTGTGAGGAGGTTGGTCCTAATCTCAACAGTGTCATCACTGCTCCTAACTTCGTCGAGCCCCAAGGCAAGCACCGGATGCATTCAACCACCTCCTTGTATTTCGAAAAGCTTTTATATTGTATGTTTCTGATATAATGCATTAGGTGTAGGAGTTGTGTGCTATCCTACTTTGATGCATTTACCCTACCTTGATACATTACCCTGTATACCTGTTTTGATTTCGAAATGCTTAGTACACGCTTAGCCTTGCTACTAGTGTAGGGTTTTGAGCAACTGTTTTCAAAAGGTGATAACAATACTCCCTGAAGGGAATTTACGAAAACCTAATGTTGCTTGTTGTTTATCCTTGTTCCGACGGGGTCAATGGTATACAACAAGAACATGATGATGAGTAACTCGAGACGTCGGTGGAGTGACTTGCATCAGGAGGGGCTATTGCCCCGGTGTAGTGTCGCCCACTTGTGTCGGTTAAGGACCGTCCGTTGTTTGGCGCCGATCATGAGGTTTTTGGATAGTACTAGTCGCATGCTAATGGCGGTAAGCTCCCTTGTACTATCTTTGACGAGAACGGATACCGGACGAGAGTAGCGTGTACCCATCCTACGGGCCACCGTGGAAGGGGACCGCGGCGTAGGGAGATGGTGTAATCGTACCTCGTGGCTAGGACCCGCTCGCCGGGAGAAATGCAAGCGTGAGTTGATGTATGTAAGATGTCCGATCCTCGCATACATCGTGTGGCTAGGAAGCCCCAAATGGGGTATATTAAGCGATTCGAATCGTCGTGGTGCTCCACGATATGGGAGCCGTGATCCGAGTCCCGCATCGTAGTAATAATGGAAGTTGATGATGGAAAGTTTTGAATCCGGTACATGGTTGACAAGTGATTGATGTAGTAAAGTAAGGACTGGCTTAGTCTCTTTTTTGCAAAGGTGTCATTTGATCTTGCTAAAGCCTCACCTTGATTCCCACTAGCCAGATTCCCGAGTCTTCTCCCCAATTTTTGGTCGGGTAAGTCTTGCGGAGTACTTTTTTGTACTCGGGGTTTGTTCAACCCCTGTTGCGGTGTGAACCGCGTGAGCAAGTGTGTTACGGCCCTTGCCGCATGACGGTCGTTGATGAAGTGACCGACGAGGAATAGATTGTGTGGCCCGTGGGCGGGGCACTTTCGTTGCGTGAGTGTAATAAAGTTAAGTAATGATACTTCCGCTTTTTTTGTAATAACGCTACTCGTCTGTATAAGTTTGATAAAAGTTTTGTAAATTAAGTTATTGTAAGTCTTCCGCTACTCGGTATTTTGTATGAAAACCGTTGTAATACTTTGTGATGTCTCTCGTAAGTATCGATCCTGGAGTGATCGTGGTTTATCGGGGATCCACCCGACAGAACTCTTTTTAGGTTATGTGGTACCCAAGTATGGCTGACAGAGGTCTTAGGGACAATGTCAGGTGCTTGTGGGCCATATAATTTAGAAGGTTCTGCCACAACTGCAAAGTTTTAGAATCGCTATTGGTGGTTGTAGCTACGAGGTGAAAATGATCGCCATGTTCACTTGTCTTATCAGTCGGGCTTATCAGCTATTTAAATAGTATTTTTCTCTCACATTAAATCAGCCGACTTATCTTATCAGCGGCTTACCTCACCAGCCGAACACACCGATATTATTGCAGTCAGTTTTAAGGCAAACATCTGACTGCAATAGTGTTTCAGATAGAGAAAAAAAGGAACAACATTGGAGTGAGATGAGGCAAATTATTTCATTGTTTTGCATGTACTTAGGCACGCACGTCTGGACAACCAGAATGCAGAGAGCTAGGTAATGGAGCTAGGAGGCTCTAGGCCCCCTACCGCTGGTGAGCAAACGAAGCCCCCTTAGCCTTCGCCTGAAATTTCAGCCGTATATGTACAAATAGGAGGGGCTAAGATTTGCTGGACCTGTTTTCTTGTTAATTGGGCTAAATCTATAGAGGCAAAGGATTATCCTGAGAAGACCTAATCCAAGATCCAATCAGTAAAAGTAAACTTATCTAAGTTCCTAATTCACCATATCCGTTCCCAACCCATCGAGCGGCGGCTTTAGGCACGGGCACGCTACTCCTACACGGACGCGGCCACTTAAGGTCTCGAGCGAGTGGGGAGTGACCGAGCGGCCCGGCAACGCTAGGCGTGGCTGGCGAGTGAGTAGTGAACGGGCAACCAGGCGTGGTGGATGGATAGGTTAGTGTGCACCGGCGGTCGGTGCGTAGCGGGCATGACGCTATCGCTGTTCAGCCCCTCCTAAATTTTTTCATGGCTTCATCCCAGCGTCAGATAGGATCTGTTGGATCCTTCTAGTCACACACAATATAATTGTTAGTAGTAGATATTAGCCATGTTTGTTATGTGTTACACATGAGGGCTCGTTACTAATCCTGAAGATAAGAACGTTTACGTTCGTGTGGTGCAGATGTGCTGCGTAGCGGATAGGTCATGCATGGATCACATCACATTTTTGGTTCTAAAAGGCCGTCGCCTTCTCTCGTTTTCCTGCACCTCAATTCCGGGAGATGTGTCCGCATACGTGGTCGAACCCATAGCCAATAATAAAGAGGCTGTATGCACTAATACGTAGTACTACTGGTACACTTATAGCAGCTACTGCCTAGCTAGCACTAGCACATGATAGTCAGCAGCAATCAACGGCAAGGACCGATCGACGGTCGAGCATGGCCGCCTTCCCGGCCGGCGAGCCGCTGCTGGGTGTGCGTGACCGGAGCCGGAGGCTTCATTGCCTCGTCGCTCGTCAAAGAGCTGCTCCAGCGTGGCTACCCCGTGAGAGGTACCGCAAGGAACCCTGGTGAGTAGACAGTAGAGTAGTAGTCCACCAGGACCACTGACACCCATAAGTTTATCTATCGCTTGGGCTTATTTGCGCAGATATAACGACTCAGTTTTTTTTTTTTTTTTCTGCCCTTTTGTAATTGTACCGTGCATAGAGGACCGCAAGAATGCCCATCTGCATGCACTAGATGGAGCTAAAGAACGCCTCTCGCTGTACCGTGCTGACGTGTTGGACAACAATTCGCTCGTTGCGGCATTTAGGTCTTGTAATGGCGTCTTCCATGTCGCCTGCCCGGTTTCAGATAACGACCCTGTTAGTTCCATGCATTCTTCCAATCCAATGATAATAACTGTCAATTGATCATTCAGTCTGAATCTACTAGCTAGTACATAGTAATAATAAGCTCTTGGTAAACATGCAGGAACTCATGGCGGCAGCTATTGAAGGAACGAAGAATGCCATCAACGCTGCTGCAGATGTGGGAGTGCAACGCGTGGTGTACACTTCATCATATGGCGCTGTCCATATGAACCCAAACAGGAGTCCAGATCAGGTTGTGGATGAGAGTTGCTGGAGTGATCTTGAATTCTGCCTGAAAACAAAGGTCAAGAACACTGATCTAATAATTCAGAAAAGACTAAACATCGCTCATCCGTCTTTAAGTGCATGTATATCCTGCTAATACAGAACTTTTACTGCTTCGCGAAGACGGTTGCTGAGAAAACAGCAATGGAAGAGGCATCCAAGAGAGGGATACAGCTGGTGGTGGTTGTCCCGTCACTGACGATAGGAGAAACGCTGCAGCCGTCCCTCAACTTAGGGATATACCTGCTCATTGTCTCCTATATGAAGGGCACAAAGAAGGCGTACCCAAACACTGTCTCAGGTTTTGTCGACGTGCAAGATGTCGCACGTGCACATGTGTTGGTGTACGAAACGCCTTCTGCGCGTGGACGCTACCTCTGCATTGGTGAGGTGGTGCACCGGTCAGAGTTTATTCAAATGATGAGAGAGCTCTTCCCACGGTATCCAATCATCACCAAGTAAATCTCTCTACCGTGTCTCCACTGCTTATTTCAAGTTCAATCATGCATATACGTATCCTTGCAATGACGAGTTTATTTTGTAGCATAACTTTTGTTGAAAATCCATATGATTCTTAATTAAAAAAAAAAAAAAAACTGGCCCAGCGCATCGGCCTAGTTTAAGATTAGAGTAAAATTCACCACCGGCCCTTTAATTTGGCTGGCGGTGTCATCCCGATCCACAAACTTGTAAAGTGCTAATTATGAGTTTCTAAACTTGGTCGGCAGTGTCATTCTAGTCTCTGAATTTGTAAGGTGATCACCGCTAATCTCTAAACTTGGTCGGTGGTATCATCTAGATCCCTAAACTTGGTTTTGAGTCTTATCTGAGTTAAAAAATAGATAATTTAAAAACTTAGATTTTTCATATTAGCTCAAATGAAGACAAAGTTTATATCAAAATTTTAGCCCTCCATACGATCTACAACTTTGTAGTTAAAATTTTCTGAAATTAAAACTATTTTTGGATCCCAAAAATATTGTTTAATTGTTTATGAATTTTGTAATTTAAAATTATCAAACAATCTTGGATATTGATATGGTCTATATGAAAGTTATAGTTCTTAATACCATCTATTATTTTTTATTTAAAAAGGATTTTTTTATTTGAAGTTGTTTAGTATCCCAAAATATTGTTGTAAGTTTACAGATTTTAAAATTTAAAATTTAAAAATTTTCAACTATAATATTTTAGAACACTAAATGACTTCAGATAAAAAGTTGTCAACTATAAAGTTGTAAATCGTATTGAGAACTATAATTTTTATATGGACCATTTCAAAATCCAAGTTTTTTTAATAATTTTAAATTCAAATTTCAAAATCTATAAATATACAACAATATTTTGGGACCCTGAACAGTTTAATTTAAAAAAGTTTCAACTACAAAGTTATAGATCATGTCGAGGGCTATAATTTTGATATAAAGTTTATCTTCATTCGAGTTCATATGACAAAGTTACAAATTATTTTTTAAATAAAATTTTTAGATATCCTATTTTAACTCGAGATAAGACTCAAAACCAAGTTCAGGGGACCTAGATGACACCGCTGACCAAGTTTAGAGATTAGCGGTGATCATCTTATAAGTTTAGGGATCAAAATGACACTGCTAACCAAATTTAGAGATCCATAGTTATCACTTTACAAGTTCATGGATAGGGATGACACTATCGACCAAGTTTAGAGGCCGGTGGGTGAATTTTACTCTTAAGATTAAAGGCCACTAGCAATTTTATTTCCCAAATGGGAGTTGATGGTCAAGACATCATGGCCAGATCAATCACCGCTCTGGCCATAAATGTTCAAGACAACATTGCCGGATTAAATGACACAACAGCGGTCATGAGCTCTTCATCAATCATCATTGCCTACTAGAAGATTCCCCGCGCGTTGCCGTGGCAATCACGAAGAATTTAGAATCAAATTAAGTAAAAATGGCATGGATACCTTGCATTAATAAGTTGAAAGTTAGTGGGATAATATAACTAATTAGTGAGAAATGATGTGAATAATTAGTGGAATATGATGTGGATTGCTTGCATGTCTAGATAGAATTTATAGTGAGGATTGATTTTATAAGAGATATAGATATAGATATGTTGCAATATGATGAGTTTACTTATTTGAAGTTCAGACCTATATCCTTGCAATGACGACTTTACTTTGTAGCACTAATTTTGTGGAAAATCCATATGATTCTAAAAGGAAAAAAAAGGCATGGTTAGTAAAAAAGCTTGTGTGTGATATTTTACTGACTCTTGTTTTTTTTTTCCAACATTTAGGTGTAAGGATGAAAATGCACCAAAGATCAAACCGTACAGATTCTCTACAAAAAGGCTGCAGGCTTTGGGCATGAAGTTCACTCCTCTGAAAGAAAGTTTACACAAGACAGTGATATGCCTACAAGAGCAAGGTCATATCCCAAAGCTCCCCAGCAAATCGGCCTTGTGAGGATATATGTCTATCGAGGTAGAGGAGTCAGGGATTGCACTATGGTGGAATCAATATCTTAATATGCATTCTATAATACGCTTTGGCTTTTCTAGACTCATAGCTTTAGTTAGGCACGTAGATATATGCTATGTTTAGATACATAGTAAAAGCTATAAATTTAAAAATTCCAAAACTTTTTATAATTTGGGACAATGAAAATTTTCTAGCTCTGTCTAGCCATTCCAGAATACTTGTCTATGGCATTGGATAAAATTAAACCATCCAGAAGATACTTACCCATGACAAAACATCAAGGATGTAACCACTGCAATATTTTCACATTGTACCTATTGGTAGCAAAATAGGATCTAGAAGCTCAAATTTGGATTGGAGAATCAATTACAACAAACAAGAATCAAAATTAGGCTTTTTCTAGGAAAACCAGCCCAGGCTAGTTTAGATTGTGCGCTGACCGGCAATGGTCAAAACTAGCCTGGCCCGAGCCAGTTTCTCGAATTTGTGTGCTATGGCCTATAATAACTAGCCTAGGCCAGTTTGGAAACTAGCCGGGTCCAGTTTTGGTTGTTCAAGATCGGTTCAATCTTAATCCAATAGGAACTTACGCTATCCCATGGGAAACTTCTAGATCGTGATTTAAAAAAGTTTTCTACTAGGATAAAACCATCCATCTCCATGTATATCAAAGGATCATGGCTAATTGAGACAACCCTACTCAATAGATCAAAAAACCAATCTACTACCCACTTCTAACTGTTAGTTTAACCACCCCCTCTCTATGAGATTTGTTGGCATTCTAGGTCGTCTTACCAATCCTAGAGCAACCCTATTGTAATCCTCTCCGATGGGTCTTCCTCAACCTTGTTGTTTTTCATCTCCCTCATTGCTAGTCTAGATATGTGTGGTCTTGGAAGATCTAGGCCAAAAGTTGATGTGTGACTGAAATTCACATGAACATACTTTTTAGTGACTCCGTTGTGGACAAAATACATCAGCAGGGTGTTGTCACTCAATACAAGGAGCCCATCTTCAGCGACCCTTCAACATCTACATCAATAGAATTCTGAGTTAAAAGATGATGATCTGCCTCCTACACATGTTGATTATGCTAAGATGCTAGATGATCCTGGAACTTTGTTATAGATTAGAGTTTAAAAATTTAATCATCATGTTACTTTACCTCATGATGCATCTCGTAGTGGATCAACTTAGGTTGGTAGACAACCTCAATATGGGATACCTCAATATGGATCTAGTCGGGACTAATGTGTTGAACTGAAAGCCTATTTTTTTTTTACTAATGTTCAATGTTGAAAAAGAGGAAAGAAAGACTACGCCCTATGCGATTTGACCTCTAGTTGCGACCTCTGGAATTGAGGAACTCACTCATGCCTCTTGTCATTGAACCTGCCTCCCATCAAGACTTACGCTCCTGTCGTTGAGCCCGCCTCCCATCAACCTTTCTCAAGTATATTGTTGACCCAAGTTCTTCCTAGCACCCACTTCAAGATAGACAAAAGACAGAGTTGATTGGAGATGCCTCATCCCCTCGATTTCATGACATGGTTGTTCCAGATCTAGAGTGAATATTCCCTCTAGGAGCAGCCCCAGCCCACTTCACCCGAGAACCAAACCCTCAAAAACAAAAAAAAAAAAAATCTTCCTCTCTAAAATTGAGATGACATGTTATTACCCTATATTTTATTTGGAATAGAGAAACAATTAAGGTAGAGAAATATTTAGGATGATTTTTTGTGAAAATGAAGGAACTCAATTTAAGTGAACTTTTGAAAATGGCTTGATAGCTAGAAAACAGATGATGTGACTCCCATTGCATCAATTCAATTTAATGATTATTAAAATCCTTCCATTATGAAAGACAGACCGTTGATGTCATGTCCTATAATGGATTTGTATATGTGATAGGTGGATAGCTAGAAAAGAGATACAAAATGTAAAATAGTAATTCTTGACTTGATAAAGAGTCAAGTGCATTGAAGAAAAGAAGGGTATTTATCCTACTAATGAAAATGGCAAACAATGGTATTTGAAGAAAAGGCAACCAACATGGGAGCGAGATGAGGCAAATCATGTCAAACCTATTTGGTACAACTCAGCTTCATTAGTGAAGCAATTTTCTTTTGGTTTCGGTTCCATGAGCAGTTTCATCGGTGGAACTAAAGCTATTTTTGAAAAAAAAAAACTTTTCGTAAAACAATTTTCAGAGAAGAAGCAAAGAGAAAGATGGGAGGAGATAGTATTTTTAGCTTCACCATATTTGGTTGGAATGTGTGAGCATACTTTGAAGAAATTCTAGAAGAAGTTAACAAACAATTCTGCGCGCAGGTGCTTCGGCACGCACGCTTGGACAATGTTGGATCCTTCTAGTCCTATATACAATTATTAGTAGATGCTAGTCACGTTTAGCTTCATATGTTACACATGAACGCTTCATGTGTTACACAAGAAGGCTCGTTATTGATCCTCAAGATAGTAACAGGAACGTACCTTCACTCAGAACGTTTTGTTCTTGTGATGCATGTCTGGAATAGCGGATAAAACATGGATCACATTATCCATAAGAATATCAAGTATTCAAGTGTTACTCCATTTGAAAATCAGTTGTTCTATGCCTAGTGTGATTAGAATCTGAACTTATGATTCATGCTTTATATGATATGAGCTGCTATTTGAATTTTGTGAAACTATCAATAATTCAATTTCTATGTCGCCTTAGCTAGAGACTATTTTGACTGCTGAAACTCGACAGGGAAATCTATTTCCTTGACAATCCAAATGTCTTTTTTTTTGTCATCTTTGTTGGACAGGATAGAATTTTTAGACAAACGGACGAAAATTTCCATTCCCTGTCGACAAAAAGAACCCATAGGAAAATGATGAACCGAAAGATCAATTGAAATAACGACTGGAGTATATGGCTAGAAAAGAGAGACAAACATAATAAAATCTTTCTTTTCCAAAAAAAAAGGAGAGATGTAAACATATACGTTAAAAGAGCAATTCTTGAATTGATAAAGATCAGTGAGGTGTATTGAAGAAAAATGCATGTTTTCCTATTGATATAATGAAAAAGGAAAAAAAAACAATATAGGAACAAGATGAGGCAAATTATTTTATCATGCAGGTGCTTCGGCACGTCTGGACAGCCGTAAGATGGGATCCGTTGGATCCTTCTAGTCCCACTAGACCTGCTAGTAGGTTTAGGTTCATGTTATACACATGAAGGCTCGTTATATATTAATCCTCAAGATAACACATATCACTAGTACAGGTTGATTTCTCCTGGTGGTAGCATTTTTTTTCACCGGAAGTTCACAAGGAGCAGGCGCTACTACCGTAAAACATGTGGGTGATACTGCAACGACCCTAAGAAAGTAAGTAATAATCATATATGAAGTTTTGTCATTACTAATACCTTCCCTGCATTGTTCAGTTGTAAATATTTGATGACTTGAAATTTTTTTGACAAAAAAATACAAGTGTCTTCCAACAGATAACCGCCTCACGAATGTATAGCTCATGAACATTTGCGAGAACATGATCTGGTTCATAATGAAACAAATAATTCACTACGAGAGGAAGGCTCATGATCTGGATTCTGAGATATTGCTAGGCTAGAGCTAAACAAATTAAGTTGATTATTAGATAATTTAAGGAACCTAGCTATGAGTTGAAAACTTTATTGTATATACACACACACTTTTGCTTGTGTATTATCTAGGTCCATAAATTTTGAAAGTGTAATTTCAGGTTCCTAAACTTTTTACAAAGTTGATTGAAGATCCATACCCCCTTCATTTCATATTTTGATCTGATGTGACAGTACTCTCAGCAGCAGGGTGGCGCAAGGACTTACTACAAAATGCAATTAGCCACTCCTTTATACCTTTTTTTTTTCTTGGTTTAGCCCCTTCGTTCCCACCTATTTACCCCTTTTTCTTTCTCTCCCAACACAGACAAGGCACGTCACCCACGCGTCCACAGGTGCTTGCCGCGCGCCAGCCGGCAGCCCTCCCGCGCTGCACTCTCACCCGTGATGCGCACTGCCGCTGTGCCCCGCCCTGCTGCCCATGAACCGCCATGTGTGGGCTCACTGCCCCAGGTCGAGGACATGCTCAGGAGCTAGCTCCCTCCGCCCGCCATGCCAGTACGCGTGCTGACGACACGGTGGCACCATTGTGGCGACCGTGAGGATGGGATACGGCGATGGTGGTGCAAGAGGTTTACAGAGAGGGGGCTGGATGAGGAGGGGTTAATTACAATTGATACATCCAGTATGACGCTGATCATACCTAGTGTCGGTCTTAGAATTTTGAGGACCCTCCGTGTCGGTCTTAGAATTTTGAGGACCCTCTGGCAAATTCGTCACAACAGCCCCTATATGGTATACATAAAATTTATAATATATAAGCATTATTTTTCTTACAAAGTGAAAATAAATCGAGTGATATATTTTTAGTTTAAAATGTTTAATAATTATCAAGGAACAATGTAGACTAAAACTGATATGATTACCTTAAGGAAGAATAGAACTCCATAATATCCTAGCGACTTTACTATAATATGATCTAAAAGTGTTAAAAAAAACTAATCAAATGAAGGGTATAGATCTTTGGTGAATCATTTAAAAAGTTTAGGGACCGAAAACTGTATTCTAGAAATCCTTGGAGCTAAATGACATATAGAAAAGTTAATGGAACATAAGTGCAATTAACTCCATTGTTTTTGTGATGCATGGAAACATAATTGCCTATGATTTATATTTGGGCCCATTTCAATTTCAAAAAATTAAAACAATTCACTGGAGGGAAATATATGGCACCAATTTTTTTGTCCCAAAACAATTCACTGGCAGGTTAAGCTACCCAACCGTCTCTGGAAAACATTTTTCATAGATGGCACTTTTAGATAAATCGTATGTGCAAAAAACTTATATGACAACCGCCTGTGTTAATTGTTTTATACTGGCAGTTGGCATAAGTCAACCCTCAAATGTAAGTCCTTTTCACACTGGTAATTTTCTTAACCATTATGTCGGTGTAAATGTATTAACACAGGCGCATCTCAAGTAGACACTGCAATAATCATGATTTCGAATAGCCTTCACTGACGATGATGCTAAATGCCAGTAGAAGGTCTAGAACCGTCAGTACTGAGCTCTGGCGTTATGTTCAATGTTAAACTTATGTTGAATCACTCTATAATTTGGTTTTGTATCTAAGATGGACCACCCTTGGTCTATCCTAGTCCTGCTTTAAATGTGGTGCATGTCCTGCAAATAGATAGGACATCATGGATCACATTGTTGGACCTAATAGACCGTCGCCTTCTTTCGTTTTCTTTCGTCAATTCTGGGAGATGTAGCATTACCGACCATACGTGGTCAAGACAATAGCCAATACATAAAATTAATTATATATAGCACTTGAGATGGTGTCGGAGAGTGCGCATCAAACATACATCGACAACACAGCAATCAACAACGGCGAGGACCGATCGATCGAGCATGGCGCCGCCGCTGGTGTGCGTGACCGGAGCCGGAGGCTTCATTGGGTCGTCGCTCGTCAAAGAGCTGCTCCAGCGTGGCTACCGCGTGAGGGGCACCGCAAGGAACCCTGGTGAGTATACGTACGTAGTCCACCAGCAGGACACCATTCAGCTTAATTATCACTTGGGTTTTGTACGCTTCTCTTATAGATAACGACTCAGGTCCCCCCCCACCACCACCCCCCCCACCACCATTTTGTATGTAAATTGTACCGTGCACCGTGCTAGAGGACTGCAAGAATGCCCATCTGCATGCACTGGATGGAGCTAAAGAACGCCTCTCGCTGTGCCGCGCTGATGTGTTGGACTACAAGTCGCTCGTTGCGGCATTTAGGTTCTGTGAGGGCGTCTTTCATGTCGCCTGCCCGATTTCAGAGAATGACCCTGTTAGTTCTACTTATTTCAATCTTTGCTATTATTATTTAAAAACTTAACAACGACACTATGTTAATTGTTAATTCTCACCGGGCGTTCTTAAAAAACCCTAAACCCTATGTTAAATTGTTTAGGGTTTAGTTAAAGACCTAACAAAGACACTATGTTAAATTGTGATATAACAAATTTTTGTTTCAAGGTGAGTTTCAACTTAATTAACATGTCAAAAACATACTACTAAGACCTAAACTCTTTTCAATAAATAAACTATAAAAACACTAGAACATGTGAAAATTACAACAACTTGATTAAGTCAAAAACTAGACTATGATTCATGAAGTCATAGAAAGGGATGCAACAAGAGTTTATGTATCCATAAGATTATGTGTTTCAACTAAATACATATCACACTAGAAAAAATATAAATATTATAAATTCTAACTAGAGGTCCTTAATGGAGCCTCCATGTTAAATTTCATGAGACATAATAGGAAAATAAAAGATAGATCCTAGAAATTCTCACAAAAATCATAAACCTTTGACTATCAATTTGATTTGGTGTATCACATGGCTCTAAACATTTAAACTACTCACGTGTGTTCTGGTAATTTCTCTATCAGTCAGCCTTCAAGGAAATAAATATATTTCTGCTCATATGGAACATTTTTCTGTCGGTTTTTCATCAATGATATATGGATTCTCTCTATGATGGTCGGAAAGACGCTTGTACCACAGTGGAAAGACGTGACGGTGGCTTGAGGAATTGGGAATCTCTCAGGAAAACTTGAATTTTCTATCAATCTATCCTTAAAGGAATATGCCAGTGGGGCTCGCCACAGAATTAATTTCCTCGACAGTCTTTCCTTTTCTCCTAGGCAGTTTTTTGGCGGATTGGAAAAATGCTGTTTCCAGTAGAGAGTAATTAATGTTTGTCCTGTGTGAGATTATATATATTTCCTGTGACATGTACCATTTGAAATATGCAGGAACTCATGGCGGCTGCTATCGAGGGAACGAAGAATGCCATCAACGTTGCTGCAGATATGGGAGTGCAACGCGTGGTGTACACTTCATCCTATGGTGCTGTCCATATGAATCCAAACCGAAGTCCTGATCAGGTTGTGGATGAGAGTTGCTGGAGTGACCTTGGATTCTGCCAAAAGACAAAGGTCTAAGAGCAGTAATTAAATGACGAATAACTGATTCACAAATTAATCAAGAGTTCACTGTCCCTAATATGTGTATATATATGTCATGGTGTAACAGAACATGCATGTTGAATTACAGAACTTTTACTGCTTCGCGAAGACGGTTGCTGAGAAAACAGCAATGGAAGAGGCATCCAAGAGAGGGATACACCTGGTGGTGGTCGTCCCGTCGCTAACGCTAGGTGAAACGCTGCAGCCAGCACTGAACTTGGGGATATACCTGCTCATTGTCTCCTACATGAAGGGCACCAAAGAAGGCATACCCGAACACTGTCTCCGGGTTTGTTGACGTGCAAGATGTTGCGCGAGCACATGTGCTGGTTTACGAAATCCCTGCTACGCATGGACGCTACCTCTGCATTGGCGAGGTGGTGCACCGGTCAGAGTTTATTCAAATAATGAGAGACCTCTTCCCACATTATCCAATCACCACCAAGTAAATCTCTCTCTATAGTCTCCCACTACCAACTTCAAGTTCAAACATACTGAGATGTATCCATGCAATGATTTGTGGAGAATCCATATGATCCTTAAAACCAAAGAAAACACTGGCACAACAAACTCCCATAGTTTGTTAAGGCAATCAATGAAGCAACTTAATTTAGCCTTTGGTCATTAAAAAAAACTTGTGTGTGATATTTTACTTACTCCTATTTTTGTCCACAATTTAGGTGTATGGATGAAAGTGCACCAAAGGTCAAACCATACAAGTTCTCTACAAAAAGGCTGCAGGCTCTAGGCATGAAGTTCACTCCTCTAAAAGAAAGTTTACACAAGACAGTGATATGCCTACAAGAACAAGGTCATATCCCAAAGCTCCCCCACAAGTCGGCCTTGTGAATGGAGGAATCAGGGATTGCACTACAATGTAATCAATATCTTAATATGTGTTCTTAAACGAACTTTCTATGAGACTATACTAGAGCAAATAACTCCTTAGATATGTTCTCAAATAATGAAACACTACAAATTTGATGTTTCCCAGCTCTCTCTAGTCATTCTACAATACTAGGCCATCGGGATAAAATTAAACCTTCCATCAGATACTTGTCCATAAAAATATCAAGGGGTGTAACTATTGCAATATTTTTCAATCTATACCCTAATTAAATGCTCTAAAAAAGAAGAGATATGTTGTATCACTACTACGCAAAACATTGGAGAAACGGTCATGTTTGATTTGTACAGGTCGTTTTTGCATCTGCTTCTATATTAAGGGTCTATAGAAATCAAGCATGTTCTATGAGACTTCGCTCTTGAACAAATAATTTCTTAGATATAGTTCTCAAAATAAAACGCTAAAAATTTTAAGGCCCCGACTCTATAGTTTTGTCACAGCTACACAGAATTTTATTAGAAATAGTCATATTTGATTTGTAGAGGCAGTTTTTTCAGCCTCCTCTACTTGGAGGTTCTTCAAATTAAGTATTTTTAAGGGTGGACACATATAAAAGCCTCTAGAAATCAATTTCCAGGAATTGACTTCTAGGAGCTATCTATAAAATCAATTTGTACTACCAATCAATAACATGGCCTGCAAGTAAAAATTGATTTTTATAGACATTTTAAAACCAGCATAAAAATAGCAATTTAAAAAAACTTGACAAATCACAAGTTGAGCACGAAATACAAGCATTTGCGTTTCCTAGGATAAAAGAATCATCTCTAATCAGGCTTCTCTAGGCGTTACCTGTAACATGGTTCGCCTCTAGAAATCGAGATTTTCAGATGTTCTTGTCACATTCATTTGATATCACAGCATATACTACATAACCTCTCGTGTACAGCTTATTGCTGGTAGGCTCCTCCCTTCTCTCCTCCACAGCAAAAATGATGCTATTAAGCTTGCTCTAATAGAATCTTATGAATGCTTAGTATAGGGCTATTTATGTGCCCCCAATCCCTCAACATATTAGGGCTATTAGCAAGTCACTATATCAGTCGTAAGCCAAGAGCGTTGCATGCATGGCTCGTGGACAGTCCATATATGTATTATGTTGCTAAGCTTCTAATGTAGTGTTGTTGACTGATCTAAACGTTAAGATGTTATCTCAATAACATAGGGTATATTTGGTTGGTGGATGAGCGAGGCTTTGCTTTGTATATCCTGACTGAGGGGATGCATACTGAAACCATATTTTTTTTTTAAAAAAGTGTTTGGTAAGGTTGTATGAGCGGATGCAAAGAAATATAAATGTCTGGTTACCTATATGAGCGAATACAACTTGTCTAGCCTGTAAGACTGACATGAGGGTCCGTTAACCTCACCCTGAGCCAGGCTTGAAAGTGCAGCTCAATTTGAGCATATCTTGCTAGCCTACAACCGTCCATACAAACACCGCAGCGCATGCAGCTAACCAAACACATAGCTTATACTCAATAAATGTAGTACCAACTCTTATTCCCATTTTTTGAAATTCTAGAAGCTTTTTGACCGAAGTTAGCAAAAGTGCAGCTCAATTTGAGCATATCTTGCTAGCCTATGACCGTCCATACAAATACCGCAGCGCATGCATGCAGCTAACCAAACACATAGTTTATACTCAATAAATGTAGTACCAACTCTTATTCCCATTTTTGAAATTCTAGAAGCTTTTTGACCGAAGTCAACAAGGGAAACCCTAGCCTATTTTTATATTTTCTTTTATTCCAAACCTGTTTAAATTCGCTCCCATGAGGAGTTGAATCCAGGTCTGCTGGATGCCACCTAGATGCTCTAAACATTAAGCTAGAGATCCTTTTGGCGAAATTCTAGAAGCTAATAACTATTACATTAATTTTCTCTTTTCTTCTAATCTCAATAAACAATACTTTATATATAGGAGTAGCTAGCAACAGCTAGTTGTTAATTTCTGAAACAAATTTTGTAACTATATTATATGTACCCTATGTTAGGTTTAGTTGCTATCACACATCAGAAAAGGTCCTTACACACAATTAAAACAAGTTTATTAATATACCTACAAAATTAACAAATTGATGGTGTGTGTAAATTGTGTTTTAGTTTCTATCAAGTACTTTGGAAGGTTCCCAATAGGCCAGTACTCCTCATTCATTGATTTATTGTGTAATTTAGCAGCAAAAGAAGGCCATTCATGCCTTCAAAAAAAAAAGAAGGCCCTTCAAAGTAGATTTTGTTTTTTTTTTTTTGAGCAAAATGGCAGGTGCTCTGCCTTTGCATTATAGTAGGAGAAATCACAAGTACAGAGTTTACAAGGGAATACAAGGGAAAAAGGGAAAAACAAAAAAACTAGAAGTAAAGAGCATCAAAAGAAATTACAACAACCTTAAACTTCTCATATAAAAGAGATGGAGAAATCACTGCTCCTCCACTTCCCCCCAGGTTTGTTGGTGTGCCTGTATATCAGCTTTGATGATAGCCATAAGGTTTTGTTCATTTTGTGCCTTGTTGTCAAACACCCTTCTACATCTTTCCTTCCATAGGTTCCATGCAGTATACACGATGACTGTTGCTCGTGGAAATTGATTGCTGCTATTGTGTCTTCCTCCTGTGTTCAGCTTCTCCCACCAGTCATTGATCATTGAGATGGGCATGATTCATTTCAGTTGCTGTTCTCCGGACTAGAACTCTACCTGTTCCCAAACTGATTTGGCATATGAGTAGTTAGCCATCATGTGTGTGTGTGATTCCTGTCTCACAAAGCAGAGTTTGCAGATCGGATCAGCTTGGCCTCCTCACTTGATAATTCTGTCCGCCGTTGGTAATTTCCGTTGGAGCAGTAGCCAGATGAAGAAACGACACTTGGGTTCAGCTTTGATCTTCCAGACATTGTTCCAATCCAATTCTGAGAATGCTCCAGTGAACTGAATGTTGTATGCCGATTTTGCTGAGTACCGGCCTGATGACTGATTCCAAGCCACCTCGTCATCCTGCTGCTGGAGTACAACCACCTGTAGCTGACACCATAAATCAACGAATTGATGAAGTTCTTGGTCTGTGGTCATTCGTTGTAAACCCCGCATCCATCGTCTCCTCTGCAGTGCTGTTGCTACATTTTGATTCTTCCGCCAAGCTAGTTTATAGCAGTCTGGCGCAATGTCTTTTGGAGCTTGTCCACTTAGCCAATTGTCTTTCCAGAATTTCACCTTGTTCCCGTTGCCTAATTTAATTGTGGTACAGGTTCTAAATAGTGCTTCCTCTATGTTAGTCATTGCAATCTGTAAGCCAGTTCAAGGTTTGGATGGTGTTGCCCAACGGTGCCAAATCCAACGCAGCCTCAATGCCCGGTTAAAAGCTCCAAGGTCTTTGATTCCCAATCCACCAAGTGTTTTTGGTCGTGTCACTCGGCGCCAGTTAACCAGACAATGTCCAGATCTCGCATCATCTGACCCTTTCCATAGAAAGTTGCGTCTGATTCTGTCAATTTTTTTGATTGCCCATTTAGAAAGAGTGAAAACTGACATGTGGCATGTTGGAATAGAGGAAAGAACTGATTGAACTAGTGCCAGCCGGCCGCTTTTTGTCAGTAGTCTTCCTTTCCACCCTGGGAGTTTTGCTCCAATTTTGTCAATGAGGCTTTGTTCCGCCTGTCGCTTCATTCTTCCAATACGTAATGGGAGCCCAAGATATTTGCAAGGAAACTGTCCTACTTTTCCTCTGAAGGAATTAGCAAGCTGGGTACCCTCCACCTTCACAATTAATACCATAAATCTCAGATTTGGCAACATTGGTTCTCAGCCCTGTCACCTCTCCAAAAGTGTGCAGAATTTGTTGAAGGTTCTCCAAATCTTGGGTTATAGGTCGGATGAAAAGTGCTGCGTCATCCGCGTAAAGGCTTGTTCGCAGACGAATTGGGTCTCCTCCTAACGGGTTCAACAGCCCTCTTTCTGTCGCATTATTAAGTGCTTGCTGAAGTGGATCCATGGCTAGAATGAAGAGCATGGGCGATAGCGGGTCTCCTTGTCTAAGCCCCCGCCGGTGTTGAATTGGTTTACCAGGCTGACCATTGAGCAAAATTCTGGAAGTGGTTGAAGCCCAAATTACTGAAATCAGATCACACCACCTCTAACCAAAGCCCAGATTTTGCATCACTTCCAACAAGTATTCCCAACGTACACTGTCAAAAGCCTTAGCTATGTCGAGCTTGATGAATAGCATTGGTGTTTTATTCTTGTGGAAGTGATTTACCGCTCCTTGTATGTACTGGAAGTTGTCCAAGATGTTTCGCCCTTTAATGAAAGCCGATTGGCTTTGGGAGACTATCTGTGGTAGCTCCGGTGCCAAACGATCCTGGCCGAAAAAAAATGAGGCTTAGATTTAAATTTTTTTGTCACTTAATAATTATGCATGTTTGAACATGGATGTTTTCTAACGGAAGTGGCCAGCAGTTTACACATGATTTTAGCTACACTGTGCATAAGGCTTATGGGTCTATAGTCTGCTGCTGCATTGGCTCCCTCTTTTTTGGGTATTAATACGATGTTGGCTGAGTTCAAATGGGTCCGCCGATCTGCTCTGAGGTTGAAGAGTTGATGCAGTGCGTTGAGGAGGTCTGATTTGATGATTTCCCAGCACGTTTGTAGAACAGACCAATGTAGCCATCCGGACCTGGCGCTTTTTCATTTGGTGCCTCAAATACTGCTCGCTTAACCTCGTCCTCCATAATCTGGTCATCTAGATGATGTATGTCATGCCTCCGTATCTGAAGCAGGTCCCAATTAATGGAGGCTGTTCTTGTTTGAGTTGTCGCGAAGAGCGTTGAATAGTAGTTGAAGAGGATCTCAGCTTTGTCTTGGTGAGCCGTGGCTATGCGCTCCTGATGGTTGAGTGCAGGGATGAAGTTTTTCCGTCTCCGTCCATTCGCTCTGAGGTGAAACAGCTTGGTGTTGGCGTCTCCCAAGCGAATTCCAACCAAGCGGGATCGCTGTCTCATTTGAGTACGCCTTACTGCAGCTAGTCCGACAACTCTTTTCTTGGCCATAGATTTTGATTTTAAATTTACCTCACAAATGCATTGTCCATTACTGCAAAAGCTACTTCATCTCAAAATCACTTTGTCTTTTCTTAAGTTAAAATATGTTTTCCATTATCGGACAGGATAGAAGAACTCATTTCAAAAGAAAAAGAAACGGTAATGATTCTCATAAAACGTCCGGACGGACGCCGCGGACGGAAGCGCCGCGCGCCCGCGCCCAAGATCTCCTCCCCTGTAGGTGAACGGCAACGGCTCCTCCCTCAGTGCCATTGCGCTCTTCTCGGGCGACGACCTCCGCCTTCCCCCATCGCGGCTGCTCCCTCTCCCTCTTCCTCTCCGGCGACGACGACCATGGCCTCCCCCGAAGCTCTCCTCCCCCGCCCCAGGCGCCATTGAGCAAAATTCTGGAAGTGGTTGAAGCCCAAATTACTGAAATCAGATCACACCACCTCTAACCAAAGCCCAGCTTTTGCATCACTTCCAACAAGTATTCCCAACGTACACTGTCAAAAGCCTTAGCTATGTCGAGCTTGATGAATAGCATTGGTGTTTTATTCTTGTGGGAAGACTTGTATGTACTGGAAGTTGTCCAAAATGTTTCGCCCTTTAATGAAAGCCGATTGGCTTTGGGAGACTATCTGTGGTAGCTCAGGTGCCAAACGATTGGCCAGCAGTTTACACATGATTTTAGCTACACTGTGCATAAGGCTTATGGGTCTATAGTCTGCTGCTGCATTGGCTCCCTCTTTTTTGGGTATTAATACGATGTTGGCTGAGTTCAAATGGGTCCACCGATCTGCTCTGAGGTTGAAGGGGTTGATGCAGTGGTTGAGGAGGTCTGATTTGATGATTTCCCAGCACGTTTGTAGAACAGACCAATGTAGCCATCCGGACCTGGCGCTTTTTCATTTGGTGCCTCAAATACTGCTCGCTTAACCTCGTCCTCCATAATCTGGTCATCTAGATGATGTATGTCATGCCTCCGTATCTGAAGCAGGTCCCAATTAATGGAGGCTGTTCTTGTTTGAGTTGTCGCGAAGAGCGTTGAATAGTAGTTGAAGGGATCTCAGCTTTGTCTTGGGAGGTGGACGCCCTGATGGCGTGGAGAAGAAGGCGGTGTCGCTGGGAGGCGGGCGTCCCCAAGACGCACGTCGGCGTCCGGACGTCCGTGCGCGGTGATTTTGACCCAAAAATTGTCCATTACTGAAAATCAGATCTCTGCCGCTAGAACCTCGGTCCTGTCAACCGTTGACTTTATGGCCTGACGACCCTGAAACTGCAGTTGTGGAACAAGGGACAAGGACAGCCAAAGGCGTCCGCGAATTATTGTTACTCAAACAACTTGCAAGCACAGCGCGCTACTAATCATATCATAATTTGTGATATTTTGTCACAAGAACCAAGTCAAAGCAAACGCAAGCCATAAATGAAACTGATTATTATCTTATTTATAGAGGACAAGCAATTGCTCCACACAAATTAGCAGCAACAAGCAAGCGTGGTCAGCAATGTCTCGAACCAAACCGAAGCTGAACAAATCCAACTGCACAACACTCCGATCACTAACGCCACCCACGATATTTATTCAGAAAATCAACGAATATATGCAGGCGTTGCTGCCTGCTCTTCTTTCTACTTTGGCTCGAAGTTGGCCTTGATGTGCTCCACCTCCCCGTCGCCGATCCGGAAGGCCTTGGCGAGGATGTCGGTGGGGACCGGCGGCGTGGCCCCGAAGAGCGTCATGGCGATGGCCTGCGTGCCCTGGAGCTGGCTGTTGAAGGCGGCGACGACGGCGGCGGGGCCGTACCCCCTGTTCTGCTGGAAGTGGACGAGGCCGCGCGGGAAGACGAAGACGTCCCCCTTGGTGACGGTCTTGGTGAAGAGCTTGTTGGCGGTGGTGATGAAGCCGACCTCGAGCGTTCCCTCGAGGACGAAGATGATCTCGGTGGCGCGCGGGTGCGTGTGCGGCGGGTTCTGGCCGCCCGGCGCGTAGTCGATGCGCGCGATGGAGACGCCCAGCGTGTTGACGCCCGGGAACTTCTCCACGTTGGCCGCCGTGACCATGGACCCCGCCGCGTTGCTGGTGTTGCCCGGGTTCCGCAGCCCGGAGAAGAAGAAGTCGTCCGCCGTGATGTTCGCCTTGCACGGGAACCCATTCAGCTTCACCGCTGCACGCACACACAGTACTCGGGTCAGCACTCAGCACACACACACACACGCGACAAGAAGGCCAGGACAAGAAGCAAGAGAAGCCAGGAAAAAAGTGGCAAGAAACTTGAGAAGACCGACGACCGACAGGTTTTTACTCACGGGAGGCGTAGTCAGCCACGCAGACGTCCTGGAGCATGTCGGGGTCGCCGGCGAGGGCCGGGGCGGCGAGCGCGAGGACGACGGCGCAGGCCGCGGCGACGTAAAGGTGGATCCTCGCCATGAGGCCGCAGTCAGTGGACGGACGGCCTGCTGGTTCCTTGAATGCGCACGTTGGCGAGCGATGAGGAGCGTGATGAAATGGAGCACACTATGAGCCCGTACTTATAGGCAGGCTAGGTAGATTAACCAACCAGTCGGCCAAGACTGGAGCTAGCTCTGGAAACCACCCGGGAAGGAAGGCGACGACGGGGTAGGAAAAGAAGAACTTGCAAGGAGGACAAGCAAGACGTACGCCAGCTTCTTCCCTTCCCGGCCCCGGCTGCTGTTAAGATGGTAGCGTCGAGATAGATTTGTTTATGCAGCGTGGGCGAACTGCTACACATGCCGGATACTTGGGGCCGCCGATCGAGCTTGGACGCAGTCCTCGGCACGGCGCGGCATTGATTATTCTGTGCGTCAGTGTCAGATTGGCGTCCGTGCCCCGTGGGCCGTGGGACGACAGCGGCGGACCCGGAGGACCGGACGACGTGCCACCGGCCACCGCTTCCAGTTTCGTCATCGGCCTCCGTCTCGCCCTTCGCGTCTCTTGCTCCGACGGACGACGTGCCACCGGCCACCGCTTCCAGTTTCGTCATCGGCCTCCGTCTCGCCCTTCGCGTCTCTTGCTCCGTTTCGTCGTCTGTGCCGCTGTGCGTGGGCGACCCGGGGTCTCGATCGTCTACGTGTTTCTTGCGACGTTTCGTCGTCGCATCGCACTTGCACATCGATCGGTTCAGTAGATATGGAGACGGGAGACAGCGCCCTAATTGCACGGGCCTCACGCGTCCCACCGTGCCAGGAAGCATGGGCGATTAATCGCACACCTACCACTTGGCAGCCGTACCATTTTTCACGAGATTGTTTCAGGATCACGTTATATTCACTGGTAGTAGCAGTAGTAGTATCACTATTATTAGAGATGACTGATTGTTACCAGAAAGAGAGAGAGAGAGAGAGAGAGAGATGAGACTGATTGAATTTAGATCTCTCTCTCCGCGTATAATGCATGGAATCCGGTTGACCAAACTGAACCGGATAAGTAAGAGGACTGTACATTTGTATATGCCCTATTTGCCACAAATATATACTCCTGCTGCTTAGGCGCACATACTATATATATTCTGGACCTATTTTCTGACGAGCCATATTGCTGGTACAGTGGTGCTAGTATATATTATTAGAGGACCCAGTTGAGGTTTTTCCATACGAATAATGGGGTTTGTTGAATTGGTTGACTAAACATAACGGGATAAACATAATTAGTACTAGTACATTTATAACCTGCTCCTTGCCCAGGCCAGGAGCTGGCTGTCTCCTGTCTCTGTCTGCATCGATCCTCTTTTGCCCCGACGATGCGTGAGATTGATGTCGAAAGTGATGGAAGAAGAAAAATGGTAGATCAGCGGAATAACTAAACCAGGAATATCCTTTCATTCCATTCCTTTGCTGCTAAGTCGGGAGAGGAAAAATTGGGTCACGCCGGGAGACCTCTCTTGTTTTCCCAGGGTTCCAGGCTGAACTGGAGTCCGACCTTACTGCCATCAAAAGTAAACTGACAGTGCACCGGTCATTCGTAACTGCCACTGGTTTTGTTATGAAGCTTGCCCAGCGGCCAACGTTACGAAAATGCAACATACTTTATCCTAAAACTACTAATCAAATGTGCTCGCTTGTTGCTTGCAATATACCCATGGAAGCTGCTGCATGCGGACATGGTTCTAGCGGCAGCAGTAGCATGTTCAGACTGAGATTGTTTTTTCTGCAAACAAATGGGGGTGAAAGAGAACAAAAGGGGACAGATTCACAGTGACTACTCCTGCGGTACGTACCATTTAATTTCAGCACTGCAAGTCCCGTGCTAAAATAAAATCAGTCGCTGGCTTCACCTACCCAACAACCACCTCAGCGACGCGCGCGGCCAGACTCGAGCTCGACGCATCAGATGACCAGATGAGACAGTGGCCGGCTTGAACAAGACTATCCTTGGAAAATGCCAATCATCGACAGGACCGACCGACACTGTCCTGTCCCAGATGAGACCACGGCGGTCTGGACGAGTTTAGTAGTAATCAGTTCTGCCGTCGCCGTCAGGCACCTGCTCAGGCTGCCGCTGTGCGCTTTTTGTGCTGCTACTCTATGCGCTGACGCGCTGGCGCTGGCGAGTGAGTGCGCGGCGTTTGCATTTCCATGTCCAGGCGATTGCCGTCGCCGGCCGGCGTCTCGTCCCGCAATGCGCTCACCTCAACAGTGGCTTGGACGCTTTGTCCGTGACCTGCACCTGCCGCCCTGTTCGCCTCGACTTGTCGCCGTGGGCTGGGGAGTTTCCCCATTGTTTTGAGCGGAGGTACAGTTAGTTAGTGCGGGATTACGCAGGAAATATTATCGTCTGATGCATGCGCATGTCTCGTATACTGCTTTTAGGTTTGGTTAGTTGTAAGGCAGAGCAGCCGTGGGGCGCGCTTGCTTCGGCACCCTGACAAAGGCAACGAGTTTGGGAGACTAGTTTAACTAAGGCCCCAACAGCCATATATGGTCTTATTTGACTGCAATTATGGATTGATTATTTATGTGGAGCCAGAAAGGCGAGTCTCAGTGGGGTTTCAGGTTGCTGTTTTCTAGTTGCTATTTTCAAACTCTTGGAAACAGTATAAACAAAGTTTCATCCCACCGAACTTTCATCATATGTCTATCAATATTATGTCCCCAAGGACATGTATAAGGCTAGTCTCAATGGACTTCATGTTATTGTTTTCAAAACTTTCATGTATTGCAAACAGTTATCTTATCTCTCTTTATTGATATTTTGCCACATTAGCTTATTTAATACTCATGGATCTTCTATAGAATCTCCATTGAAACTGGCCTAAAACATACCAAAATAATCGAAAGTGCATGTGCTTTGGCATTTGCAATACAACTTTGAAAAATTAGACCACACAAGATCTTTTTTTAAGATACTGTATGGCTTTTGGCTTCAAGCATTCTCTCATCCATCCCCAAAATAAATGAATTTCTAGAATTCGTGCAAGTCAAACTTTTTAAGTTTAACTAACTTTACAAGAGAAAGTAACATCTTTGATATAATGAGCATATTGTAAAAATATATTTTATGGTATATCCAATGATAGTAATTTGATAACATAAATATGAACGAAGTTTTTCTAGAAATTTAGTCAAAGTTTAAA